>CATIWR010262087.1:0-14065 GCA_949677035.1 Omphalea diandra | reverse complement strand
TATATATATATATATATATATATATATATATATATATATATATATAAACACACACACACACACACTCTAAGGATGATATGAAAATCGCAATGTATATCACAACTAGTTATGGATATGATGATAATGAAAGATATGATATGCCTATGATATAAAATGTGAGCATCATATAATGATAGTTGGTGAGAAAGATCCTTATGAAAAATTAAAATGTTAAGCTATTTAGAGAGGAAACTTCTCCAAATCAAGGATAAGATGAAAGAAGGAGATAAAGACTTTCATTTCCAAAAATGGTATTTTAATAGGTATAAAAGGGAATCTAGGTGTTTATTATCCTATAATAATGTAGCAAAATTTTAAAATTTGATTTCCTATCGTAATAACACATTTTTATTTATGTTAATTCAAAAAAACTAAGTGATTTACTTGATGAATCTCTTTATAGAAAACCTTTAACCACATAGCTAGGTTATAGTGAACTTTAACTATCCAATCATATAACCTCTAATAATAATCCACACAGTTTTTCTTAGAGAATAACTCTTTATTCTTTATAAGAATTATTTTAAAGGGAAAAGACTAAGGTTTTTTCTATTATCAAAGTGTTAGTTTTACGCAATAAACCTTATATGATCCTTTTATAGAAAATCCATGCCTACTAAGGTTTTAAAGTGCGTCCTTATCAAATAAGGGAGCAAGGAGCTAATTGTTCCTTGTCTTAGGGTTCAGCTAAGGCTTAGTGTGAGCGCCTTTTTTTTTTTTTTTATGTCTACACTCAATTAAATGTAATTCTATTTGCAACTCTTATAAACCATCGAGGGAGTCAATAGGACATGGGGCCATACTTTGGTGCAACCTTAAATAATGGCACACATAAAGATCATTAGGAATTTAAAAATGGGCTTCTTGATTTATAAATCCCATGACACATAAAGGGGTCCTTAAGAGATCATGAAAGGGTAATACTTTGCTAATGCCTTAAGATTAAGATGGAGTCACCACTCGATATTAGTCAAGACAAAATTTTGAGCTAGGAGGGGTTATAATCTAAATAGGTTTTCTAGAAGGTCCAACCCATCTTCATTGCATTAGCTCAGGTTTGGGAGTTAGGTATGACTTGGGAAAGATGTGAGGCACCCCAAAGACATCCATGTTTCAGAATACAACATTTGAGTAAATCCTTAGTTCACTTTTAATAGTGTTGTCTTCATCAATTAATCGATCCATTTTAAGTGGCCCTAACCCTACATTTAGCATATGTTCACATTATCACTTCAAGCATATACACATATACAATAAAAAAAAGGATGGGAGTACATAATGTTATATGGGGATGCATGAATAAATCATCTTAGGTGATGAAACACAAGCCTCGAATATGTAAATACAACTCTTAAATTAATACCCAACATCATCAATAAAAAGCCTAATGATACCAACATAAAGGGAGGGTCCCTTACTCTCTCACTCATAAATGTCCAATAATTTATATTACCACTGTTAAATGTTCAATTTACAAATGGTTAATAAACATGCTACCCTAATGGAAAATGATACTTCAATGCACTAAAGTGGTGGCACAAAATGATAAGGGTAATGTGTATGCATGCCATGTAATAAGATTAAGCATATATCATGGACAATAAGCATAAAATATATGAATCACGAGATTTTAGTTTGCTACTGTTAGTTATGTGCCCTAGGCTAATTCTTGTATTGAATATTTTTTTAATAATGTCATTATTGCTTTTTTTTTATTAAATATCTATTTTATATTTAGTTTATGGCTAAATGATAAATTATATGAATAGTTAATTCTATCTAATGTCATCAAGAATGTGACTTGGTAGTAAAACCTTTAGGTGTAAAGAATTTTATTCTAAATTGTCCTTAATCGGTTATTATTGTTAGGATAATAATGAATAAAGACTAGTATGTATTTTGACTGATGACTACATTTTATGGTCATAGATATAGGATACTAAGTCAAACACATAGATACATCTTTAAGAAACATTGTATTGGATTGACCCATTATGAGAACACTACATAGATAAATAGTAATAAATGATTCTCATGTTATAGTATTAACTTAATCATTTGACCCTAAATCATCATGGATTCTAGTATGATAAACTTCATATTTTAATATAATCCAACATTATCTTTAACTGAATGATCATATTGACTGATATGGAGAAATATGAGTGATTGAGAAAGAATTTGTCCAGTATATATTTATGAGAAATACATATTTGGGGCCTCGATAAATTAGACTGAACAGATTTCATGACCATGTAGAAATGAATTGATTAGGATTATCAATGTCACTTTATATTAGTCTACTTAGAGATTGAGAAAGAATTAAATTGTATAAGGATGACATAATCCATGCCTTATGTTCAATTAAGAAATAATGTGACAAAAGGAATATAATAATATTTGTAAAATAGGTTAGATGAGATCATCGACCTTCACATAATTTAGGTCACCATAATATTTTGCTGGAGGTAACTTATGACTTGTAGGCCACAAATAAGTTTTAGGGCACTACCAACAGTATGTTAACCTATAGGGTCGCACACTTAGAATAGGCATAAAATGAAATAACATTGTCTGCTATAACATCCCTATCTTCATTCATTTGCATTCTCATATGAACACACACATTGCATAAATGATTTTGCAATCCAACATGAACATATGCTTTACATAAGTGATCACTTAGACATGTGCATTTGATAATCATGATAATAACACTTGCACCATTACATTTAGGATAATTGAACATAGATGTGATGTTTGGATATTTACATGTCAAATTATCTTATGTTGTATGCATTTTATAATATATTAAATAATGTTGATTTAGTAATTATTAGAAGGATAATAAGCATATGATAATTATTAAACGGATAGAGGTGATGAAGGAGTGAAGAAGATGGACTAAAAGAGAAAAATTGAGATTCCAACCAATAGTAACAAGTCACTATGATTTTATCTTATTAGAATCGGTATACAAATTGAATTTTTCTTCCTTTAGGACTCAATTAAAGAGGGAAAACATGAGACATAGCAAAAGAAAGAGAGAGCTAAGATAGAAAGAAAGAAAGAAATGAGAAGAAGAAGAAGATGGAGAAGAGGAGGAGGAGGAAGAAGAAGCAAACTAGCTATGAAGAAATCCTAATCTTTTTTGGTAAACGAGATAAGTGATTTTATCTTCTTCTTATATGAAATTCCTCCCCCAAAACATGTTAAATATGCAGAAACAATAAAAATTATGGAGTAATTATAGTTATAGCTCATGTATGGAAGTTGTTAGAATCATAGGAGATGCAAGAGCTGATTATGTTAGTTTTGGATGTTAGAGCAAATTATGGCACCCATGATTTCATAACCCTAGAAGAGGAATTAGGGAATGTAAAAAGTTAAATTAATAGTTTATACTTCAACTAAATGCATGTAAAACAATTTTGCTTAATATGGTATGTGTGAAGAGTTATGGCTCCTTAATCAAGACTAGTTCATAACCTACTGAAACCTCCTCAGTGTAGCTTTGTTCACATATTTTGGTGACCTTATGCTCTAATTTAGACAAAATACAAAATATGAAAGTTGTAGGTTTATATCCCCTTTAAATTACTATAAAACAATTTTGCTTAATTTTATATATGGGAAGATATATTTCTTTTTGATTGTGATTGATCCTAAACTTGATGCAACATCCTTAACCTATTGATTTTATTTACCTATAATTTGATGGCCATAAATGGGAATTAGGTGATGTGCAGATATAAAAGTTATATATTTATATCTCACCTAGATTTCTTGTAAAAAATATTTGCCAAATATATTATAGGTGAGGAGGTATTGCCCCTTATTCATGATTGATTCTTAACATGTTAAAACCTGTTCACCCTTAAATTGATCATTTATTTTGATGACATTATAGACTAAATTAGACAAAGTGTAAAACATTAAAAATGTTCCTTTATGTGTTGTGTAACTTTTGGTAAATTAGTTTTGCAATTAGATTTGTAAAATTTGAGATATAGCTAAGAATGTAAGACCTTATTAGACTATGATCACATCAAAATAGGGCAACTCAAAAATTCACCATATTTTCTATAGGCTTTAAATTTACGTAAATTTTGATTATGTTGTATAATATGTGTCTAGTATATGTGGAAAAAAGAATCAAGTCATTTGGATAAATATATCAGGATTTATTATAATGAGAGCATAGTAAGGTTAGACTGCCATACAAGAATAATAAGCATAAATACTAGGTCCACTTACATGGAACATGATCATAGTTGCATACCAAGCATGTAAATTCATTTTGACATATTTACAATTATGTATGTATCAAATGTTAGGATTTGAACACATTGAGGAAGCCTAAGAGAGAGGTTCAAACCTACCATAATAATTGGTTGCATCAAAGGATAATAAAGACCATAATTGGATGTGATGATTTTAAGATATGATTGTATTCTATTATTTGTATATATGATTGAATTATGAAATTTTACATCTGAATACATGTTAAGTAAGAAATATATGATCTTAATGATTACTTGCTAAAACATTATGAATGAACACTTGTATATAGAACTAAAAGAATGTCTTAATTGACTTTTCAAACACTTGCAAATCACTTGGCAAAAATACCAATATGTCTTATTATGGCACATGTTATTGATCAAGTGAATCACATGTTATATGTTGACTACCAAGATTAAATGTCACTCGAATCACATGAATTCTCAAAAGCAATGTTTTTGTTGCAAGGTCAAAACAAAATTAATCAATCTATTGCATTTGCACTTGCATAGACAATTTTTGTACTTATAATGTGTCCTAATGATATTTGATTATTGATTGTATCATTAGAATTTTATTATAATTTTTACTTCATTGAGTCATGACTCACCAAATTGTAATTTTTTCATATAGTAAAGCATAATGTGTAGGTTATTTAAAGCATAAAGTTTTTCATGAAGACACATGGAGTATAGGCCATTGGCTAAATTCTAACTCTATATTTATGTCATACCCATATACCTAGATAGGCATCAGTTTGTGGTCACCAACATTAAATGGATTGTATTTAACATATGCACACATTGAATAAGGAAATTGACATGCCTTTTTGGTTGTGTATGAATGATATGTTAACCTTTATACATATGAATACTTGGACATGAATGTCACGCTTAATAAATGGAAATGGTGCAACATCTACTCTTTTTACACACACACACACACACACACACACACACACACACACACACACACACACACACACACACATATATATATATATATATATATATATATTATATTGATATTTAGATAACCTTATAATTTTGAAAGTTAAAACAAATAGGATATCTAATTATATGTGTCTAAAAGATATACAATTGGCATATATATCTTAATAGTTAAGATAATTATACATTGGTTTTAGGGTTTTCTAAAATTATAGAATATTTGCATTACTTTTCCAAAAAAACATTTGAGAGAGAGAGAGAAACCCTAGTGCTAGCACACTACCCATTTTAGAGATAGTATGTTCATGTGGATACCTATAGAGGATGTTCACTCTTTGATAGCATCTAGATCCGACTCCACGTTCGAGGTAGGGTGAACTAGTGTAAACCCCCTCTTTGCCTTTTAACAATCAATAACCATTATTCAATTTAGTAGATTTCAGATCTTTTTAACAATTACATAACTATTATTCAAATTAGTAGGTTTCAGATCCTTTCTTATCGATTTAATCGAATCACATGGATCCTAAGTGGGTTTCATAAGTAGAAAATTTTTATTTTTCATTGTGCTTGTTATACAAAACCTAATAGCTATAAATTTTCCCATTTATCTTCCATTAATACCAAACATAATGAATATAAGAGGTGCACACTTTTAATTACAAATGGGAAGAGAGAAAAGATGAATAAGTAATAATATAGAATGAGTTTTAATCATAAACTAAAGATAAATAAAGGCTATAAAGTCATTAGCTTTTACAAACTACCTTAATCAATCCTTTTACTAGCTTAAACAACTAAGGATAAAACATTAAACAAGGTGTTAAAAGTTGAAGCTCACTTGCTATAAATAGTGCTATAAATAGTAAGAGTAGTCTATATAGACCAACAATTGGTTTGTATAAACCACACAAATGTTTGTACAAGTTACATAAAGTTTATATAGAACTTTGGGCCACCTATTAGTCCAAAAGTTTAATAAAAAAATATAAAGGAAGGGGAAAAGAAATAAGGAAAAGAAAGGCATCTAGAGTGGCTTGGGGGGAGGGGGAGGGGGGAAGGGGGTTAGCTTTTTGCCTTAGAAGTACCATTTGTTATGTTTTCCATCCCAAAAGAGATGTGACTTCAATCCAAGATGAGAAGCGTTGCTTGGTATAATATTGGTCCTTGGGTGGATTGCTTTTTTTTTTTTAATGTTTAAGGTGTAAATTTAATAGAATTTGGCTAGGAAAAAATTGGCCTCCTCCTTTCCTTTGAGGGAGGGACATTCATAGAAAGGGAAAAAGAGTGCATCATATATTATATGCACAAGTTACATCTAATCTATCTTTTCACTTTTGGAATATATGAGATAAATGAATATTCTAAAATTAAAGCTTTAAATTATTTGTATTGCCATGAGGTTTTCTATACAACTAGCTATTTGGCTATACACATAAGTAGGAAGGAGAAGGTACTATTCTAAAAGATTCTCTCTTTTATAGATTTTTATGAGATGATTGTACAACCATGTAAGTTGGTTACAACCATTTACTTGATTGTACAAACATCTTTTAAAAGTTAAAAAAACGATGGCTTTAAGCTTAGGTGTTTATAGAGTGGGGCTAGTTCAAAGGTTTTCTAAGCTTGGCCCCTCTTTAGACATTATTACTTTTATCCTCTTAGGATAAAATTAACATGGTTTTCATCATCAAACTAACATTCTAGTAATCCAAAAATCTAATGCTCATAGTTTGGCCCTTTACTTTATGGGTATTTGAAAATGACATTTTAATGAAATGATCGTTGCATAAGGCCATCAAAGAATTTAACATAAATGTAAACACTAGAAAAAGGATATACAAATAGATAACTTTGCTTAGTTACTTCTAGCTTATGCTAAGACTTTTAGAACATGGGAATTTGTTGTTCATTTATTTTTAGCTTATGCTAAGACTTTTTAGAATGTGGGGAATTCCCTATGCATTTGGTCATGTTAAATGTGAGCCAACCCATTTATCATACAAATGTGAGATGATCCATCCATCCCATTCCTTTAAATATGATGCGAGTCAACTCATACACTTTATCCCTTTAAACATGATACACCTATCCTATATCATCAAAGGTGAGTCAACTCATCTGCTGTACATTATGGATCATTAGACACCATCCATTTTATATCATCAAACATTGCCAATTCATCTGCTCAATTCATTTGAATATGAGATATTTGTTATGTATCCTCAAACGTGAGCTAACTTATTTACTCTATTCCTTTTCCTTGTCTTCTAATTTCTTTATGGTTTCATCTCATACTTAATCTTAATTTCTCTCTTGGTTCTCTTGGTTTTTTCTTCAAGCTTTTCTTTGGATTCTCGTTACCTCTTATAGGTATGAAAATAATGTTGTGATGACAAATAATCAAATCAAGCTATTTACATATTTAAAGGATATTAAAAAGGATATGATCATGTCCTATAGTGCTTTGTATATTTTGTGTTTTATTAGTAGACCTATAAAGTTGTCAAAGTTCCTTCTTACTTTTTGCTGCTATGGGAATTGCCCTTTTCCTAGCCCTTTACCGATCATTTATTCATCTTTAAGCATCTTTTATCTCTTACTAGTAACCTCAATTAGTCATATTTTTCCTTTTTTTTCCTTCTTTTTTTCCTCTTATTTTCTTTTCCTTTCCTTTCTCTTTTCTGTTCTTTTCTTATTTATTTTTTTCCTTTCTTTTCTCTCTTTCTCTTCGTATTTTTTTTCTCTTTTTTTCCTTTTTTGTTTCTCTTTTCTTTTTTTTTTTCCAAGGTTTTAATGGTCTATACAAACTACCCACTTATTTGTATAGACATTTATTCAATGGAAACAAAGGGTGTCATGTAGACAACTTTCAAAAGCATGAAGAACCTCTTTAATTGTTGTATATATAAGTTTATGTTTATACAAATAATCTTTCAGTATATAAACTTTTTGGCTAGCCATTTTCCTTGTTTCTCACATTTTTCTCAAAATTAATTCCTTCTTTCATCTCAATTATCCTCAACCTTCTTTCTTTTTAGGGTTTGAGGCAATGTAGTATGATGCTACTCCTACTCCTAAAGTTTCTAATGCTATTGCATTATGCCTACCATAGACTATTCTCCTATTGATATTTTGATGGCATCGATATTTGAACATGTGTTTGGTTTGGTATTGTCCTATTTTATTTAACCTAAGACATTTTTTTTAGAAGTTTAAGGCCAATCATATAGATCACACTAATGTATGATCCTCTTTCTTATTTATTTAGAGCATGTCTAGTGAGGTAGGCTTTGCATCTCGTATCATATCATTGATCAATGAATGTAATTTTTATTGGTTTATAATATTGAATTCTATTTAGAAAATGTACCTGTGAGTTTTGCATTTTGCTATCTTATGATTGTTTTGCTTTGGGCTTTGACCACCTTATTCTACTCTTTTGCAATTGTGTTTGAATGTTGATTAGTATGGTGTTGATTTCCTAATATAAATGTGATTAATTATATCCATCTTAATATATGCTTATTTATTTTACTTTGTATGTGATTGCATTATGCCATTATTTATTAGCAATCACATTGCATATTGGTTTTTATAGTGCTATTACAATTGCTATTACCTATTACTTTTTGTGCACTATTTTTACTTGACTTGCACTCCTTCCTTTTTATGTCTAATATGTTTTTTCAAGGGCAATATGTCCTTTGTTAAGATGAGTGAATAGTTTTACGAGCTTAATTAATGAGTGGGATACATTTGCTACTCATTTGCATCGCATCCCTCCCTACTTATGCTCGAAAGAGTAATAACTCCTAGATGTACTATTTAATGTTGTGGTGGATGGACAACAACTACACACTTTCCATATTCCATATATATGGAAATTGACCTTCACCTTAGTGAATTTTACCTACATGACAAGGATCACTTGTTACGGTCCATCTCTCTGTACAAATGTGAGTTGTTATATTAGTTTGTGCATTAAGGTTTGCACCCTCATTGAAGAGGAAGAACACCTTTATAAATTTGTGCATATTGAGTAAGGCTCTAATGCTCACAATGAACTCTTTTACAATGGTGGTAGACCAAGTGGCTCGATGTTTCTTATTGTATGCTTTATTTAGGATGTTATTCTCCATTCTTGTAAAACTATAACTAGTGGGACACTTTGATCGAGCTTAATAGCCATGGGCCACTTTTATCACTTTTTAGACTATTGTTATAAGGGGTTATCATATATAAACGAACCTTAGAGAGTGTTAAAGGTATGTGCCTTTTGAACTTTCCTTATTATACACTTTCAATGTGTGTTTGTCCCTTATTGTTTTCCTTCTTCTTGTTAGACATGGACCATTGAATTAAGGTTCATCAAGATGAAATGGGGCACATCACTATTGGGGATGGAAAAAGGCACATCACCCCTGAAAAGTTAATTCTTAATCATTTAGCCTTCCTGAATGACCTGTACTAGGGTCAAGTATATGTTCTTACACATATAGATAAAGTTATTTCATTATAATGTCAAATTTTATTAAACATTTATAGTGTTTTATTTATTTATATCTTATAGCTCTTCCTCGACTAGCATTAGACACTTAATACATGGAGCGATAAGTTGATGGCTATCAATGATCATTCTTATAAGTTGACTTGGTCCTCTTATATCTTCAGGCCTAAAGGTACCACTCAAGTAAGCATCCTTAGTTATTTTTATGCACATTATTTCTTATTGTCTCGAACTTATTGACTTATTCTTCGTCTTATGCATATTCCTTAATTTCAAGTAAAACATCTAGTAGGTTTGATTATGGCCATGAAGAAAACCTATATTTGGCATACTAAGGAATTATAGATAATGAATTAATCATATATGCATGTTTATGTATGTAATGTGTGATGTTGGACCCCAAACATCCTCACTTGTATGTTAAAGAATAGTTGCCCAAAATCTATCAAACCAAATATTAGAGTTTTGATATTCAAATCCCAACTAGACCTCTAGAAAACTTATTTCTAGCAACCTAATTTATAAAGATTTCAAAGTTGGGTTAGCTCAAACCTTAACTTAACCAAGCCAATTTAAGATTAGAATTAACAAAATTGTGAAATTATTAGGCCTTCACTCAATAATCTCACCTAGTCCACTCAATAACTCAATAAGAGAATTTAATCTCATAATTAAAATTGCCAAAAGAAATAATATTGCTTCAATGAGCATCTTCTTGGCTGAATATGAGAGGCTATTTATAACTTTACAATGCTTAATCCAAAATCTAATAGGATTTGATTTACATTCCCTAATAAAATTCAAGTTTTCCTAATTCAAAAAGGAAAAGGTAATCCTAAGCTGATTGATCAACAAGATTAGACCAAGATATTTTCCTAACTAAAGAACAACTAATCCTAGATAGAAAAGGAAACAATTCAACCTAATGAAGAAATCCTAATGGTATTAGGAAACATTGCCAAGTAAGGATATCTTGTAAGAATCTTTGACTTTGGGCCTTATTTCCATGCTTACATGACTTGGGCCACTTATTACACACCTTGGGCTTCTTTTTATATGCTTGGCAGAATTAGATTGAACTTTGGTGCTCTCTAAAAATTAGGCACCATTGTATTAAGTTAAGTGCTCCATTTAAAAAGTTTACGCTCCCATCATCTTTTAATTGGGCTTCACACATCCTTTGCTCTTCTTGGGTTAATCCAAGTGTAACTCCTTATTGCATGAATGCTCCAATTGACTCTTTAAACTTCTTTAGCCTTCACCTTATAATTAGCCCTTGAAGTTGAAGTGGATCCTTTGCTAACTGCCTTGGTTGTTTGCATCATTCCCTCATTCCTTAAGAGGATTTGTCCTCAAATCTATACTTATAAGAAAGCAAAAACCAAATATAATAGCTAACAAAAATAATCCTTATTAAACTTACCATACAAATTATAAGTCTTTCCATTCGAATCGAATATAACATGCTTGGAACCACCTACAATAGGGTTAGTATATGTAAAATCTAGCAAAAAAAGTTTGAATCAAAATCAAATGTCTAAAAGAAACCCTAGTACATATTTTCCATCTAGTATGGGTAAACACTAAAGCAAAGAATTTTTTTATGACAAAAACACTAGATAGAGAAAATCTAGGTTTTAGACAAGATTGAGAATCTAAAGAAGAACTACAAACACAAAAATCAAAAGAACTTTTAAAATCAAAAGAAAATTTTCTTCCTAACCAATGCTTAAAGCAAAAATTAAAGTAAAACAAACATTTAGAAATATTAAGACTATAATCAAAAGAAAACAAACATTTAGAGGATAAAGTATGAGAAACACAAAAACTAGATTCTAAAGAGCTTTCCTTATTAAAACACATTCTAAAACAAAAGGAAAAAATAGATTTAAAACATGGAAAACAATTAAAACTAGAAACGAAAATGCATAAAGAAGAAGATAAATATTTTAAGCAAAAAGAATCCCTTCAAATTCTAAAGCATGAATCTAACGAAGAAAACAAATATCTATCATTAAGTGAAAACTTAAAAATGTTAATACTAAGATGAAAAG
The DNA here is from genome assembly GCA_949677035.1 of Omphalea diandra. Taxonomy (NCBI): domain Eukaryota; kingdom Viridiplantae; phylum Streptophyta; class Magnoliopsida; order Malpighiales; family Euphorbiaceae; genus Omphalea; species Omphalea diandra. The sequence goes on along the minus strand of CATIWR010262087.1, from coordinate 2,228 downwards.
AAGAAAAATTATGTCTAAGACTTAAAGAAGGAATTCAAATACCAATTTTAAAAGGAAATAAACACTTTAAGGAAAAATTGAAATCATAAAAATTAAAAATGAAAGTACTGTTTCTATAAACTAAACATTGAGAATAAAGGATACACTTATGAAAAACACTATAATCAAAACAAAAAGATGTTCTATAATGTCTAAAATTAAAAGAAAACTTACAAACACAAATATAACTTTGAAAGAACCAAACAAATGTTTACCATTGGAATTAAACCAACAAAACATAAAGGAAAAGTTTGAAACATAAAATCTAGAATCAAAATATTGCCAATGTTTAAAACTAAAAGAAACAAACACACAAAGGTTTAAATAAGAAAAATAATGTTTAGAAAAAAAAAACACTCAAAAGAGTTAAGACAATAATTAAAAGAAAAACATTGTTTATAACAACATAAACAACTAAAAGCATTTAAACAAGAAATAAAAGAATTATCCTTATTAATCACATTTGAAAGAAGAAACACATTGCAATTGATTTAATCAATTTTAAAAATGCAAAAAGAATAAAGCAAAGAAAGACTAGAAACACAAAAACAAGAACAAAAACATTTAGAAGAAGAAAAATAATAAGAAACATCAAAATAAAAATTAGGAAACTCCTTTTTACAAAATTTGCAACCTCACTCTTCATTATAACACCATTATCAATATTAATAGTTAAGTTGGCATCTTTACTAGACTCCTCTATTGAAAACCATTCTTCATAACCTTACAAAATAGACATAAAAACACTATACAAAAGATTGTAAAGTTCGTTAGTTGCATAATACATCCCTTTGAACAAAAACATGGTGATGGCCTTGGAAGAATAACTTTTATAACTCTCTTTTAACATTAAGGCCTTCTTTTACACACCCTCTCCTTTTACATGCACCTCTTTTTTTTTTTTTTTATGTGCATCTAGTCTAAGCTCTTTGTTTCACCTCACATGGGTTTTCTCACATCTCTCCTTTTATCATGTTAATTCTTTTTCTTTCTTAAATGTGCTTCCTCTCTCTCATTACTTTTTGGTTCTTATCAACAAGTACATCATCATGTATGAGATTTACAATTTGAACATTGGAATAAACTTCTAATAGTGATGTCTTATCATTATGTAAACTAATACTATCACCATTCTTTAATACAACTATAGCCTCTTTATTTGTGCAATCAAATTTAAAATCTTAGCTTTTAATATTTGTATCATCATGTAAAGGAGTTTAAATGTCCATTGTACCTTTAGAAATAAGAATTTCATCATCAATGGTAGCCTTTTGATGTTTCTTTTTGGCTTGCCTCATGCTTACCTCCTCCTTTTGGTAGCATTCTTTATTACCTTTAGAATTGAACAAGTCTCTTTTTATTCCAAATTGATTTCCATGAGTAGTTTCACTTTTTTCCAAATGGAAATAGGTTCCTCTCCATAATAACTTCTAGTTGATTGTATTTGATCCCACCACTTCAATGTTTTACCCTCAAAACTATCAACAATAATTATTACCTTAGTGTCTTCGGAATAGTTGTAGCATTCAAACTTAAGCTCCACCTTCTTTTCCCATGCTAGGTATTCTTTGAGACCTCATTTTCTATAGAATTTTGTCATTTTTAGCTTGTAGTTGTTGTTGCAAGCTTGACTTATCTTATGGTTTAAATTTGAAATATTATCCATTAACTGTTTCATTCAATCTAACATACCTTTTATAGAATACATAAACTCATCTCTTTCTATCTCTTTCAAACCTTTCATTGTATAAGAAGAAGCAAAAAGACAAATAAAATCCTCACAACACTCCCTCACGTGTTTATACTCAAAAGATAGCATTCATACTTCGTGTTTAACTCAAACAGGCTTTTATGCTTTTTTAAGCTCACCATTCTTGCCTTTTATCTCTCTTAGACTCTTTCCTTTAAGTTCTTTAAAGAATTAAGTTACTTTATGTTAAATTGAAGCCTAAACTAAACATAAATAAGCAAACTAATCGTAGAAAGACTTAGCAAACAAAGGATTCATAATCAACACAATTGGTGCAAGAAAAAAATCTTTAACGACTTAATCAATATTTTAAGATCAAAAAGGAATTTTAAAGTGTCAAGAAGTTGTTTTGAACTCAAAATTGATGGAAAATCAAGCCTATGATAAATGCAAATCAAAGAATTGAAATAGACTGTTTTTGGTACAAATAAGTTTTTAT
>CATIWR010262034.1:27500-33908 GCA_949677035.1 Omphalea diandra | reverse complement strand
TATATATATATATATATTTCAAGTATCCCAATTACAACAGTGCAAGTGTCATTGTCGAGTGTTCTCCAAATTCACATGCCTAATGTTTATTTATCAAATGCATATATTTAAATATTACGTAATTTAAAATGTATATGATTTGAGTTGAGGATGTTACAGTCGGTCCTAGGGGACAGTTTGTTATTGATAAGAAAGAAAGAAGTTGTACCTATAAAACGTGACAAATGATTGGAATTCCTTGCTACCATGCAATTTGTACCTTGTGGTATAAGAATGAAATCCTTGATTCATATTTAGCAGATTATTACAAGGTGTCAAAATACTTAAACACTTATAATAACTTGATTTTACTTACCACCAGTAAGGAATTTTGGCCTAAAGCCATATCTCCACCTATTTTACCATCACCAATACTTGATAAACCAAAGAAGGTCAAAAAAAAAAAAAAGACTAAGAGGAGATTGGAAGAAGATGAAGTAGCAGCTTTGCTCAAGGATGGAAAAGATACCACAAAAGGGTCTGTTATGACATGGACAATATATGGTGGCAAAGGGCATAATAAAAGATATGATGGACTTGGCAAGAAACAAACTTCCTAAAGAAGATGAAAGATGCCTATGAGTATCATTATTGTTTAATTATCACATTTACATCTTACTTTATAAGTTATTAATCTCATTTTACTTATTTGCTTAATAGATGAAAAGGAAGGTGATTATGAATGAAGGAAATAATGAACAAATACCTCAAGTTAATGCAAAACATCAAACTGATGAGCCAAGGTGAACATCTTCTACCTTTGGATCTTTATCACCTATTATACTTAGCTCACAGGTATAATATATGAGTAATTCATGTTTTATTTGTTCAAGTTGAGTAGTAAATCTAACATGTAGATCTAATTGGTTGTTTTTTGTTGTTTGTAGTTAAGACATAATACACCAACACCCTCTCAATCAAATGCAATAGATATATGAATACTTACTAATTTGGTGAGCATGGATAAGTGTAGAGTTAGTTGGGTAGAAAGAGAAACTCCAACCTCTCAAGAAAGCATAATGTTTAGTAAAACTAAAAGCATCAACGATATGCTTAATGAGCTACTTATTGTGTTTAGAGTTAGTCAGTCACAAATGTCTACCACAACAAGTCAATTCATAGCTCAAGATAGCAATTCAAAAGTCTTAGAGAAGCCTACAAAGATTACCGGTGCTACTGCCTTAAAGAAAAAGTCAAGTGATACATATCAAAGGAAACAAAACATTGATGGTGTTGCTATTAAGAAAAAGAAAGTTTGGAAGCCTAATGGAATGTTAGGGAAGAAGACCTAAACTTTGAAGATAACATCGTTTAATATATAGGCATCAAACTATGTAGGCCTTTGATTTAATTATAAATATTAAATACTCATATACTTTAGTTGTTATGTGTCCTTTAATAGGGTTGTGGTGTTTTCTTTTTAACTAGGCATGCTTGAGTGGTGTTTATTAGATAGTGTTAGGTATTGGATACATGTTTTGTCATCTTTTGCACATGAATCTAAAACCCAGTTCTTTGTCTGTAAATACCATATTATTCTTATGTTGATCACTTAGTTTATTATTTAATTATTCTTTGATTTCATCATCTCATGATTCAAACATAATTTTTTTTAGCTTGTTTTTAGCATGTTATGCTATCTATCTTTTTGCCATCCATTCTTTTGGTTCCATTAGCTCATTCTTATCTCAAATTACATATAACAGTAGGTTATCTCACATTACACATAACACATAATAATAGGCTACCTCTAAACACCAAATTGTTTCAACAATGATGGATACCTTAAACACCAAATATTTAAGAGTAATATATAGCTCAACATACCAAATTCATTACATCAAATATTCATTCTAAATAGTTGGCTAACTCAAATATTCATTCATTACAATATTTATTACATCATAATATTCATTACATCATATAATAGTTGGCTAGCTCAAAATAACACTATAAATAAAAAGAAGATAGTTCAACATATTATTGCCATTAAACTCCACCAATAAAACAAGCTAGCACTATCGGACTTACTGCAAATACAACTTCTAAGCAATCACTCTCACTAAAGCATAAAATCTTAACTTATATATATCCCTATTGCGCTTCATGGCTGCTTTTTCCTCCATGGCTTTCTGTAACTTCACTTTAAGTACAATAGCTTCAATATTCCTCTTAGATTAAAACCTTTCTAAATTGCGGTCAACTATCTCATCTCACAAAGCATCAATAAGGTTTTCTCATTCACCCATTCATCATGTCATTTAAAAAATTACATTGTCCTCCCTACATCAACAAAAGACAAAAATCCATAGTTCATACAAATCATAAAGCTAACTTATAAATGTTGCACAAACTAGAATTTAAAAATCCATAACTTATACTTACTTGAAATGAGCGTCCCTAGAATTTATGACCCGAAATTCATTTCCATAACCACATTCAGAAATCTCATCCCTAAATGGATAATGCTCATACTCTTAAATGAGTATCTCCTCACTAACTTCCTCATCTTCCATCACCTCCATCTCCTTCGCAATGAGTCAAGTTGAGATGAATATTTCTACTTTGTGAGTTGAGGACAACGATAGCTTGGGGATTTTGCTTTTTGACTAAGTTGAGAACCAAAAGAGTTTAGGTTTGATTTAAGGTTTATTTTTGATTTGGGGATTTTAAGTTAGGAATTAAGGACATGGCATATTTGCTGGATCATGCTTACATGACAAAACAATGCTAGGCTTACATGGAGATTTGATAATCAACTTAGCAAATTTTGCTTGGATTCTCAATTTGAATTTATGTCTAAACACAAAATTAATGTTTTGGTACCAAAAAGAAAAAAAAAATTAAAGGTATTGATACCAATTTGAAACATAGGGCATAGCATTAGTACCAATTAGACTATTTACCCTAATTTTAAATTTAGATTTAAACTAGTTTTAATGTACCAAGCCCATACTTGAAAAAATTACTAACCCTTTCAGGAATTAACAAAAAAAGAGAGAGAATTTTCTCACAAGAAAATCAGAATTTTATTAATGAAAATTACCACTCTTACACATTTTTTATGGCCTATTTATAGGCATTATAAAACTTAACTAATTATGTGTACAATACTTAATCCTATTGTAGAAATCTAGAAGAAAATTAAATAAGAAAATGTCTTATGCCTATTTGGCCAAAAAGAGTATTCAAGCTTCCTAAAGATGAGCTAATATTATAATATAAGAAACTACTCCAAAAATGAAGAAGAATTCAACCAAAAAGTAAAAGAAATAAAAAGATAAGTAATAAGTCAAAATTTGACAAATCTTTGACATATCCTAGACTTGGACTTTTGACTTTTTGACCATGTGTGCCACCCCCTTACTAGTCTTCTAGAGTTTGTGTTCATGCAACTAAAGATACTTAAAATATTCTTGGAAGTTTCTTAGAATCTTCTAGAATATTTTTAGTACAAATAGCCTCATTAGAGAAGTTTGACATGCAGATTTCATCTTAAGGGTCCGCACATGAAATTGAAGTATAGAAAAAAACCATTTTTCCTTGAAAAAAAGATCTACTAAATGCTTCAACGATTGTTTTCTTAATTTCTTCTTGCACAAAATTCTCAAAACTTTTTAAAATTTTTTATGCTTGCCTTTATTTATTGGTTCTTTGTATTAGATTAGTTTATCTTGCTTTGTGTTTTCTTTGTTTACATTATTCCCTCCTTCGTCAAAAAGATTCATCCTTGAATTATGTACCTCATCAAAATCAAAAGGAGACAAATTAGAAACATTAAAAGTAAGACTAACTCCATACTCACCAGACAAGTCTATCTTATAAGCATTATCATTAATTCTTTCCAAGACTTGAAATGGACCATCACCCTTAGGGTATAGCTTAGATTTTCTTTGATTAGGAAACTTCTCCTTCCTAAATTGTACTCAAACCAATCGCCAAGATAAAATGTTATTTTCACATGCCCCTTATTAGCTTATTGGGCTACTTTTCATTCCTTTGTTCTATATTCATGCACACATTTTCATGAAAAGTGTTTACAAAATTAGCATTCTTTCTACCATCTCAATCCATGTGCATATTCAAAGGCAAAGGAAATAAATTCAAGGGACTTAACAGAACAAAACCATAAATAATCTTAAAAATACAATAATAAGTAGATGAATGCACATTACAATTATATACAAATTCTATATGTGGAAAATATTCCTCTCATGTTTTCAAATTCCTTTTAACCAAAACACACAATAATTGTCTTAAAGTTCTATTCAAAATTTCAATTTGTTTATCGATTTGTAGGTGACACATAATAGAAAATAACAACTTAGTTCTCAATTTTTTCTATAAAGTTTTTAGAAGAAACTAAGAAATTTTGTATCCCTATCACTAATAATAGTTCAACACATACCATGTAATTGCACAATTTCTTTGAAAAAATAAGTTTGGAATGTTAATGGCATCATCAGCTTTGTGACATGCAATAAAGTGGGTCAGTTTGAAAAAATGATCAATAATAAGAAAAACAATCAACAACAATATAGATGGAATCATTATTATGTTTAGACATAGGTAAATCCAAAATAAAGTCCATTGAAATATCAATTTAAGGCATGCTAGGAATAGACAATGACATATACAATCCATGAGGTTTTGATTTAGACTTAGTTTGCCTACATATAACACATTTATCACAATTCTTTTGCACATTTAATTGCACATTATGCTAATAAAATTAATCATGCAAAATATTTAAAGTCTTTTTCACACTAAAATATCTCATCAATCCCCCTCCCCCCTCTCCCTTTCCCATGTGCTTTTTCTAATTAGTAACTCATGCAAATTATATTTAAGCAAATTCAAAGCATTCTCTTATGCATCTCCTTGTTTAAACCCTATACTTTCCTTTATCACTTCAGTTAATGGTGTAGTTATGATGATAAAATCACAAACAAATCGCGTATAAAAGCTTATCAAGCCATGGAAGGATCGCACATCTCTAACTGATTTTGGTATAGACCACTCCTTGATCTTTTCTTCATCCACTTCAATTCCAACCTAAGAAAATAACTTTACTTGTATAAAAAAAAAACATTTTTAAAGGTTTGCAAACAAAATTTCTTTTTGAGAAGCATAAAAAAAAACAAAAAAAAAAATCTAACATGCTCTAAATGCTCATATAAAGATTTACTATACATAAGAATGTCATCAAAGTAAACAACTATAAATTTACTAAGATAAGCATGTAAAACAAGGTTCATAAGTCTCATGAAGGTACTAGGTGCATTAGTTAACCCCAAAAGGCAGAACTAATTATTTATACAAACCATATTTTTTTAAAAGTTATTTTTCAGCCATCCCACCTCTTTCATTCTTATTTGATGATATATACTTTTAAGATCAATTTTAGAAAACATGCATGCAACATGCAATTCATCTAACATGTCATCTAACCCAGGAATGAGATGTCTATACTTTACAGTGATTTTGTTGACAATGTGACAATTTACACACATCCTCCAAGTCCCATCCTTTTTATGAATAAGCAAAAATAGCATGACATATGGCTTAGGCTCTCTCAAATTAGCTTTTTTCCAAAAGCTCTTCCACTTGTCTTTAAAGTTCCTTTATCTCTTCAGGATTCCTTTGATATGGTGGCTTGTTTAGAATTTTTGAGCTTAAAATAAAGTCAATTTAGTGCTTAATTGTTATGATCCAAATTTCAGACTGTGTTAGCGTTAAAGAACGAGAAGTTTTAGGGCCTCTAGAACTCGTTACAAGCCTAATTTAACTCGTGGGAATGCCCATTATGCCTTTCACTCAATACTATGATATCAAAAACAAATATCCTCTTAAATTCTAAAGAATAAGATAATAGGAATTAATCTCAAAACATTTCTTAAAATATGATATCTTTTTGCTTTTCTCTTTATTACCCTTTCTTTTCTTTCCTTTCACAGCATGAACATATTTAAAATAAGCTCCCATAAATCATCTTTAAAATTAAGATGTCCATACTTGAACTCACACCATTCCAATCTCTTTACATGTCATAATCATTAAAATACTATCATCTCATATATAATCTCATTATATTATATATTCTAACCATTAACAACTAATTCTCACAAATATAAACATATATTCATTTTGAGACATTTCATAACATACTTATAGACATCACAAAGATAACTAAGAACATAAAATACATAATAATCATATTTCTTAATTATATACATAGTCCTCATTGACATTTATACATAATAACTAAGGCAACTAGTGCCTTAACATATATATAATGTTTAACTTAGATCTTCTTGCCTCTATCCATGCTGACATCTCCATATAGTCCTATCCTATGAGACATTGTGC
>CATIWR010262034.1:0-22500 GCA_949677035.1 Omphalea diandra | reverse complement strand
TCATCATCGTCATTATCAATCTTGTCATTAACAATCACCATTGCCTTTTTGTTTAGACAATCATGAGCCATGTGGCCTTGCCCTTTGCATTTGAAGCATTATATGGAGCTTGTCGTTTGCTTTGGCGCTTTGGTTGGTTTAGAACTCTCTCCTTTCTTACCTCCTTTTTAGTAGTCGACTTTGGCCTTAGAAGAGTTCTTTTCACCTCATTTCCTACTTTTTCTCTAAGTAGGTGTTGTGGAAAATGAGCTAGGCTTATGAGTCCTCTTTTTAAGTTATCTTCCTATTTTTAATGTCATATGGCATATGTCCTTAAGCTCAACATAAGGTTGTAATTCAATAATATTTGCAATATCTTTATTAAGACCACTTAAGAAATGAGTCATTATTTATTCTTGATCCTCCTAGATGTTGGCATAATCAAAGTCATCTCTTCCATCTTAATAATATTCATTTATGCTTTTGAAATCTTACACAAATCTTTAGAATCTATCATGCAATTCTCTATAGTAATGGTTAGGAACAAACCTTTTGCACATGATTCACTTCATCTCTTGCCTTGTAGAGATAAGATCCTCTCCACAACTTCTCATAGCTATTATCAATTGGTGCACCCAAATAAGAGCATAATCAATAAATTCAGCAACATCAAGTTTTCCCTTCTTTTCCTCAGAATAGTTGTGGCATTCAAAGATGAACTCCACCTTCTTTTCCAATGTTCAATATGTTTCGAGATCACTTAAAGTTAGAATTTTCTTCTTTATACTTCCAAGGTTGTTATCTTGCCTTTTTCACCCTTGGTTGCTTTCATTTGTGCACTCATTATTTTCATCTTGCCACCTCCCTCTTCTAACTTGTCTATGTGTTATTTAATTATTGTTAGTGGTGTTGTTAGTAGTGTTGATGGTGGTTGCATGGCTTATTTCCATCTTTCATTCTATCTAGCAAATGGGTCATTCTATCTTACATAAATTTCATGAAAAATCCTTCATTCAGGATCTTTCTCTACGTCTTTATGATCTGTCATGGATAAAAAACAAAGAAAATAAAGGAGAATTCTCTCAAAACACTCACATGTTTGCACTTACACTCATGTTTCACTCAAACTAACTTTTATTCTTTTATACACTCATCACTCTTGCCTTTTACCACTCTAATTCTTATAATATTTGAGTTACTATTATCAAAATCAAGCTCAATCACAGCTCAAATAAAGCAGAACTAAACATAAAATATGACTTGGAAATCAAGGAAAATAAATAAAAATAAGAAAACTATAACTAGTTACTTTAGCAACCCAAACACAATCTTGAAGGCAAAAATTGAAATTGGATTTCACAAAGAACTTGAATTGATCTTAAAACAATATATTTAGATGATATTAGGCTGTTTTACATTGTAAGCAAACTTAATTCATACTCTTTCTTTTGCAATGAGCAATTTGTAATTTTTTTTCTTTCTTCTGCTTTGCTTTGCATTTATTTTGTTTTTCTTTTCCTTTTTACTCATCTTTTTTTAATAATAGATGCTAACAATGTTAACACAAAAAACACAAGAAATTCTCAAGCTTAACAAGAAAAAAGAAGAAAACGAATTTGAGAAGAAAAAAAAGAATTTGCTAATTAACACAAAAGAATAAGAAAGAATGAAATTGAAGGAAGAACAAAGGCTAGAATGAAATAAATATCAAGAAAATAAAGGATACTTGAATGATGAAGCCAAAACTTTGATACTAAATGATACGAACATGGGTAACTTGTCCCAAACTCATATGTAATGTAAAAATCAATGCCAATGATCTATCAACTAATCAGGCAAAGAAAACTCTAATTCCTAACTAGATATTTAGAAAACTTATTTCTAGTGACCTAATTTATAAAGAATTAAAGGTTGTTTAAGTCAAACTTATGTCTTATTTCATATAAGATAAAATTATTATTTATATCTTAAAAGTATTTTCTTTGGCTAACACTTAAGATATTTTTTTATTCTTTTCATATATGAAAAAGAAAAGAATAAATTACTAGTGAAACTAGAAAATATGAAATCACTATGAAATTGAAATGGTTCTTATGATTAAATTTTACATATAAAAATAAGTATACAAATGATGAAATTTACTTATAAAATTGTTGATAATTTTAAATGAGAGAAATTTACTCAAACATTTATATATTCAAAAAATAAAAAAATGAAAATAAATTATGCGTTTTAAAAAGCTTGTATAACTAACAAAAATATGATTTTTAGTGAGATAGACATATGCTTACGTTTTTTAAAATAAAATAAAAATCAAATATCAATAATGATTGCACTATTAAAATGAATTGTTCAAATGTAAAAAAAATTCTAAGCAATTAAAGCATTCATGATAAGAAAAATGTATCAATGACAACCAATAATAGTTCTAAAATATAAAAGGTCAATTTATTTTAATTCAATACGTAAATAATTTTATGATATAATTTTAGTAAGTGTCATGCTAGGTCAATATCATATTACTCTTTATTTTATAAGCATATTATAACTAAAATCTAGACCCTATTTATTTTACCATATTAAATTTTATTTTTATCACTACTCATTACTAATTTGATTTTAAAAAATAAATTTATCACTGAATATTAGTTTTAAAAATTAATACTAATATATTGATAAATTCATCATATTAATAAATTTATTATCATATTACTACATGTAAAAATTTAATTTATATCTATATTATCAATTTATTTAAATCAAAACTATCAATGCGTTGCCAATTTATTTAAACTTAAATATAAATGTAAATTAAAATAATTAAATTAAAAGTTTTTTTTGAAATTTTAAAAATAAAATATACAAATTAATTTTGAACCTAAATTAAATTAACTTTAATTGTATATTAATTAATAAGTAAATAATTTTTCAATTAACAAGTAAATTATTTTTTAATTAAAAAATTATTTAATTAAATTGAATTATTTTGATGTAAAAGTAAAAGTTCAAATTTTTTTATGTTAATTTTCATTTTTTTATCAATGCCATTTGTATAAATATGTAGTTCAATGATATGAAAATAAAAAATATATATATTTAAAAATTAAAAATAAAATTGTTTTAATACAAAAATACGAAAATACGATTTTTTTTTTTTTTTTTTAACGCTATTTGCCCTATTATTATTAGCATCTTGCAACCTTTTTCCCCTCCTCCGTTTACGCATTTCTTCTCCCGTTTTGTTTCCCCCCTTCCTCACTTCTTCAGCTCATTAAACCCTACCTGTAACTCCGCAGCCACCGTGACTATTGCCGGCCGACTACTGCCGATCCGGAAAATTTTAACAAACTTCAGCCTTTAACCATTGATAAAAAAAAAAAGAAGAGGAGCAAAGATGCATGCTCCCGTTCTAGTACTCAGTAAGTTCCTCTCTCATAAACCCTAATTGTCTTTTTTTTTTTTTAAAAAAAATAATTATACGTAACTAATGGCTTTTGAATTTATTTGAAAAATGAGCAGAGGATTCTTTGAAACGCCAGTCTGGTAGCAAAGTGCAGTACGCTAACATTCAGGCTTCCAAGGTAAACTTCAGCAACCGCAACCCATTATCTCAAAAATGTTTAAAAGGAAATCAGTGGTTAATTTTATATTTGCTTTTGTTCCCATTGAATTTTTGGGTGTTATGTGCAAGTATGCTTCCAGTTATAAGTATGTGCTTGCTGCTTACGTTGTGGATTGGGGTCATCTTATTTCGGATATCATACTTAACCCATCTAAGCCTTAGTCTCCTAACTAGTTGGGGTCAGCTATAGGTATCCTTTAGACAATAATCTCTCTCTCTCTCTCTCTCTCTCTTCCTTTGTTGCTTCTGGACAATTTTTCTGTTCTGCTTCGTAACCTTTGTCAAATTGTTGAACTGATTGCTTTGCTTTTCTTTAACTATCTGCTTCCATTTATTTCAATTATTGTACTGTTCTATAAACGTGTTTCACCTTGCTGCTTTGTTCCCTAAAATGAGTACACTGCCTCCTTGAAGATGTTGAAAGCCTTAAAATTGGAACCCCACCCCCCACTTTCTTTTTAAAATTGCGCTATATTGTGAATATGTGCGAGAATACTACGTCAATATGTTAGCCAGTCAGTACATCCTGGATGTTTTGGCATTTATGTTCTTTTTGTTTTTTGTTCAATCATTTGATATTGTTTTCTGTGCTTACTTGGCAGGCTGTTGCTGACATCATCCGCACCACCTTGGGTCCACGATCTATGCTCAAGATGTTACTTGATGCTAGTGGAGGTGGGCTGTTTTTCTGCTTGTATTTGACATTATTATGTGTGTACTCTATCACACAAAAGAACATATTGATAGCTTCACTATTATTAATTTAAATATTCAAATACTTAATGATCGCTTATAACTCCATTTCTTTAGGAAATAGTTTGTTCCTCATCATAGAGATATGGTTTAGTGTAGTTACAAATTTGAAATAAATTTTAGAAAATTGCTACAATGAAAAACATGCGAATTGATGCATATGTAAATGATATGAGAATAACTAACCATGTTTTAGTTGCGTAAGTAAATGATATGAAAATAACTAACAGTGTTTGAGTTTCTTTTAATGCGCATATATATTAGAAAGAAATGTGATTGTTTGAATGTTTATTAATGATTTAAGTTTATCTTCATTTATTAACTCTTTGGATTAACACACTTACTAAAGGATATTGGAAGCTTTATTAAAACTTAACGATGAGTGTCAAGGTATTGCTTACCCTGGATGTAATTTTTCATATGAAAGTGATGTTGTTATTGTTTTCCGTTTTTTAACAGGAATTGTGGTTACTAATGATGGGAATGCCATCTTGCGTGAACTAGATCTTGCACATCCTGCAGCCAAGGTATGCTCTAATCTCTCACTTTGTGTATGTGTACCCCAACAATACAAATGATTTTCCCCATCAATTGGAATAAGATGCTGTGTATTATTTCTTGACTTTTATTAGGGCCACTCACTAAAAGAAACCAAGCTTTGATTGAGTTCTCAAATATAGATTATTCATTCAAAAAAATTTGTTATCACATGTACTCAAGTTATAAGGTGCAGTTGCGTCTAGATTTCTAATCAATTTTGGCAATGATTGCAACTCATAAAGTATAAAAGAATAGGCCATAATTGTTTAGAAGTCTAGACTTTTGAGTGATTAATTGTTTTTATCATTGCTTGGACTTCGAATTTTTATGTATCAATGTTTGTTCCAGCTGAATGCTTCTCATTCCTTTTCCACTATAATGTTTTAATGCTGTCTTGTTTCATCTTTCTGACATTTTTCCCTTGACAGTCAATGATTGAATTGAGCCGCACACAAGATGAAGAAGTCGGAGATGGGACAACATCTGTCATTGTTCTTGGTATGTTTGATTTTTAAGCTGTTGCCTTGCATGTTTCAATTGACTTATTAGGGATTATTAACTTTTGGATGATTGGTCCACAAATTCTAGCATCATGGTTGGTTTGCACTCTACAACCTTTACATTGTGGGTCGATTGACTCTAAGGATATTGAATTATATAGGTGGTTATAGTTTTATTATAACTGCTTTAGTAGAATTTCAATGTTTCCAACATCATTGTTTTTAATTACTCTGTTTGAAATGGTTCTATTGCAGCTGGAGAGATGCTCCATGTTGCTGAAGCCTTCATTGAAAAGAATTATCATCCCACTGTAATTTGCCAAGGTAATGTTGCAAGTGCTTATTGGATTGTCCTTTCTGCATATGAATTATAACTTTGCTTTTGACGAAGTTGTTAACATGAGTTGCAGCATACAATAAAGCTCTGGAGGATGCTATTTCTGTGCTTGACAAAGTTGCCATGTCCATTGATGTCAATGACCGTAAGTTGCTTGATTGCTTCATTAGCTTTACTTCATATGTGGATTATTGGCTTATCCAATAGTTTCTTTTTATTAGAACTGAACATCTAAGTTGCTCAATGAAAGATTTTTTTTTTTTTTTTTTTTTTTAAAAAAAAATTCTGAGATGTTTGCTGTTAGTTTTGATGCTCAGGTGCTAAGATCCTATTTATTTATTTGCTCTGCTTATATATTGGATGGTTTACTGGAAATGTGACTTTTATTTCATTGGGAACTCATGCTTTTTGGGTTATGAGATGCTTGTCTTTTTCAGTGTCAGTAACATACAGAAATACATGGCAGTTGAGATGTTTCTTTTATTGTATCAGTAACAGAAACATACATTGCAGGTGCAACCATGCTGGGGCTGGTTAAGAGCTGTATAGGCACAAAGTTTACTAGTCAATTTGGGGACCTAATAGCTGTAAGCATCTCTTCCATTCCAATGGTTATTTATCTGGTATTTCATAACTTTCTATGGCGAGTCTTTCCCGTTATTTAAGCAGTTGGTGCACTTGACAATTTGAATGTTGGTGAAACATGAAAATCATCTCTCTGAAATAGCATGGCCAAATAGCTTGTTAAGAGTTCTTTCAAGATGCAAGACTTCAATCTTGCAATTAGATTACAAGCATTATGCGTCAGGTGTATGACTTGGTATAATTAAATAATTTATACAAGCTCTTTTAACATGTTCTTGGTGAGGGATACTTCTACTATCACAACACGCATACACATACAAACATTGAAGTGATATTATCAGCAAATAGAGACTATATGATTAAAAACCGGGAGACATAGGGTGAATGCATAATATGGTGTCCATTTGATACTTGCTTGTCCTTTTGCATATCTTTGTTTTCTTATTTGGGCTTTAAGTCTTCTGAAATAAGGGAGTACTGGAAATTAATCATTTGCAAGTACCTTTTCTTGCTTGAATTGCTATGTGGTGGTTAATTTTTCATTCTCTATGTCGGCATTGGTTAACTTCCAGGATCTGGCAATTGATGCCACAGCCACAGTTGAGGTTGATCTTGGCCAAGGATTGCGAGAAGTGGATTTCAAGAAGTATATTAAGGTTGAGAAGGTGCCCGGTGGCATGTTGGAAGATTCTAAGGTTCTTAACGGAGTTATGTTTAACAAAGATGTGGTTGCTCCTGGCAAAATGAGGAGAAAGATTGTCAATCCCCGAATAATTCTTCTTGATTGCCCCCTCGAATATAAGAAAGGCGAGAACCAAACAAATGCTGAGCTGGTTAAAGATGAAGATTGGGGAGTCCTATTGAAAATGGAAGAGGAATATATTGAGAACATGTGCTTGCAGATATTAAAATTTAAGCCAGATCTGGTTATCACAGAGAAAGGGCTTAGTGATTTGGCATGCCATTATCTGAGCAAGGCTGGTGTCAGTGCAATCAGGAGGCTGAGGAAGACAGATAACAATAGAATCGCTAAGGCATGTGGAGCTGTTATTGTTAATAGACCAGATGAATTGCAAGAGTCTGATGTTGGTACTGGAGCTGGGCTATTTGAGGTTAAGAAAATTGGGGATGAGTTCTTTTCTTTTATTGTTGATTGCAAAGATCCGAAGGCTTGTACAGTTCTCTTGCGAGGTGCCAGTAAGGATCTCCTGAATGAAGTGGAGAGAAATTTGCAGGTATGCAATTCATATTGTTCAAGGCTGTTTATGCATAGACCATTAAGTTCCTGAGGCCCATCATCTCTGCAGGATGCCATGGCTGTGGCCAGGAACATACTCAAGAATCCAAAACTTGTTCCTGGTGGTGGCGCTACAGAGTTAACTGTGTCTGCCACTCTGAAGCAAAAGAGTTCAGCTATTGAAGGAATAGAAAAGGTGAATGGTCTTTTCAAGTATGAGGATTATTCTTCAATATTTATTTAGCTGTCGCTATATCTTTCACAATTATTTGTAGGTAAATAAAATTCATATTATCTTGACATGATTATTTCAATGTAGTAACTTGTTTAATATCATGTGGTTGAAAACAGTGGCCTTATGAAGCTGCTGCAATAGCTTTTGAGGCTATACCACGAACTTTGGCCCAGAATTGTGGTGTTAATGTGATTCGGACAATGACTTTGCTCCAAGGAAAAGTATAACTTTTAATGTTGTGTTTGTATCTTTGAGATTAATAGTTTAATTTTATAATTAATAATCTATCTTCTGTTTATTTGTCTAAATCTGTTACTACAGCATGCAAATGGGGATAATGCATGGGTTGGCATAGATGGGAACACTGGTGAAATTACGGATATGAAAGAGAGGAAGGTATGACAATATTGTTTGATTTCTCTCCTCCTACGGTAGTATTTTGTTCATTGAAATTTCTTTGAACAAATGAAGTTGGATGATATTTTTCTTGGATAACTTCTGTTTTTCCCTTTTAGACATTCACAATATGACCAGATACAAAATAGGGCTGATTTTTCTCTAATACTTGGACTGATGGCACATCTTCCAGCTTTTTTTCATTATTTTTACTCCAATTTTTTTTTCCTCAGATTCTTGTGTAAAGCTTCATTAGATCTGTTTCATCAGAGTGGTAGTTTCTTAAAAAGCAGAACCTCTTACTTTGAATGATCTGATAACTGTTTGCTTAAATCATCAGATTTGGGATGCTTATAATGTGAAATCACAAACGTTCAAGACAGCAATTGAAGCAGCTTGCATGCTTCTGAGGATTGATGACATTGTAAGTGGGATCAAGAAGCAGGTCTCAGGATCTGGCCAAGCTCCATCCAAGCCTACGATTGAGACGGAAGCAGATGCAGACAGTGAACAGATACTTCCCGACTGAGGATATTCAGCTTGCTTTCCTTGAAGTTTTTGTCAACGGTGTATTTTTTTTTTCCCACCCAGCTGTTAAAACAATTTTGTGTAGGTGTGATTTAAGCTTCATTTCCTTAAACTATGAATAACTTGTCCTTTGGCTGTTGTTTTGAGCAATTAGAGGAATCTGATATCATATTAGTTAACAAATAGTGTTTGGGATTTCTTGCGAGTGCTATAGTTAATCTACTGCAAAGTGCTCTCTTTCTTAGAAGTCTGATCCTGTTTGCTTAGCAATATTATAGACTGCTCAGTAGCTGCATGTATTATTGGAAACAAATTCAGTTAGCAATTTGATACAAAGAACATTTTCAAATAACTTAGAATTTGGATTAAGGTTCTACTCGTACGTATACTAACGTTCTTGCATACGAATTCAAATTGTTAAAGACACCGGTGCAAGTTACACGAAGCTAAGGGTATCATGATATTGGTGGGAACCGTCCTTTTTCCTCTTATTGTGGTTCTAACTTAGTTTAGGAGGGAAGATTGAAGGAATTGTAGCCCTTCTTCGTCTCATGACCCCTCAGCGAGAATTTAATATTTCGACCTTGGAATAAAAAGATTATTATTTGGTCAATTCGAAATTACTAAGTTCGTGTCATTTTTTAATCTCGCATATTTTGTGATCCAGCGAAGAAACATCTCATCTAAACATAAGAACTTTTGTAATGATATGAAAATGAATTTTGCCACTAAGTATCAATCTTCTAACGTACAAATTGATTGATTCTGATATTTATATTAATATTTAAAAAGACTTAAGGACAACTTTCATAGTAGAATTGCAACCTAGACTCTTCTGCCTACACCATGGGTGCTAGACCTTCCTCAGTTGCTGCTACCCTTGGTGAAACAAAAATCCTGGTTTCATCATTTGAGAGTGTTGGTGATAGATGCAAAATGCTCCTTTGTTGAACTTTTCGAAAGAATTTTGAGAAAGCCAAAATAGAATGGTAACCAAGTAAACTTGCAATGGCTATAGTAAACAAAGTTGAGAAGAAAGATGATTGCGAGGGCGACTGGATGATTGGAGTCTTGGATTCCATATAAAGCAGCCCATATTAATAAACTAGAAGTAGATGCACAAGAGCGAGCCATGGTTGCATATTGGGGTTCACAAAGAGTTATTATATCATGTACCTCTTGTCCATATAGTAATATAGACGAGATTTACACATGCCTTAAAAAAATGCACTCTTAAATTAGAAGTGGCCATTTGTTTTTTTTTTTCAAGTAAATTTGTGTTCATCACTTCGTATTACAAGTTACTGGTATCATTGATCTGGTGAAGATGAAAAAATCATTTCAGAGAAATTTTGTTGCAATGAATTATATTACTTGAAAAATCATTATAATCACTAAAAATACTTTTTTTTTTCAATAAATTAGATTTTTATTCCATAAAAATCAATTTACATACATATAATTCATTTAATATAATGAATATTTATTTTATGTTATATATAATTTTGAAATAAAAAATAAAAAAACAATATATTAAAATCTTCAATTAAAAAAATAAAAAAATAATATAATTTATGATTAATTAATTTGTATTTAGTATTTATCAATTTTAATATTACAAAAAAGGGACAATATTAAAATATTTAACTATATGTCATTAAGATATATACTTATTAGTCAAATACTACATGTACATTAGTATTTACCTACAAGTTTATTTTTATTTGTTTATAGGTTCATTAGAACTTACCTACAAATTTATTACAAATGAACTATAGATTTATTTGTATTTGCCTACATACTTATTAGAACTTACCTATATGTTCATTACAAATAGACTTATCTTCTACATGTTACAAATGAACTCTAGGTTCATT
Source organism: Omphalea diandra (assembly GCA_949677035.1). Taxonomy (NCBI): domain Eukaryota; kingdom Viridiplantae; phylum Streptophyta; class Magnoliopsida; order Malpighiales; family Euphorbiaceae; genus Omphalea; species Omphalea diandra. Next base: position 11,911 of record CATIWR010262034.1, on the reverse strand, counting down.
AGTATTTACTTATAAGTTCATTAGTATTTACCTACAAATTCATTACAAATGAACTATAAGTTCATTAGTATTTGCCTAAAAGTTCATTAAAATTAATCTACAGATTCATTACAAATGAACTCTAAATTTATTAGTATTTGCCTACAGGTTCATTAGTATTTGTCTACAAGTTCATTAGAACTTACCTATAGGTTTATTAAAAATGAACTTAAGATTAATTACGAATGAACCTATCTTATTAGAACTTACGTATTGTTTCATTAATAGAAATTAATATATAATATAAATTAATATAATAATATAAATTGATATAATAAATATTTAATATAATAATATATTAATATAATATAACTATAATATAATTAATTTATAAAATTTATAATATAATTTAATATAATTAGTTAATATAATAATGTAAATTATATAATTATAAAATATAATATAATTATATATTGTATTAATATAATTATATATAATATATAAAATTATAATATATAAAAACACACAAAAATCTCATTTATAAGAAAAGAAAAAAAATGAAACAAGAAAAAAAAGCTGTGAGCGAGACAAAAACAAAAACACAAAATTTCTTCAGCACGTTTTTTTTTTTGTTTGTTGCACGTGCTATGGATCTCATTGAAAATTGATTGATTGTGGAGGGCAATGAAGAGCACTTAATAGTCCATTAATATATAGGATATTCAAACTTTCATTTATATATGGCTTAATGACCAAGAAAATCCAAAATCTTTGACAATTTTGCAATATTATTCACAAGTTATAAATATGTCAAGTCTATCTCATTTTTGAAAATCAATTGCAATTTTACGTCTTCATCAAAATTGATCAAAATTAAAATAAAAAATATATTTGATTGAACGCGGATTATTTTTCTTTTCTGTTTTCTTTTCATTTATTTTTTTCCCTCTTTCTTTGTCTCTTCTTCGTCTTCTCACATCATCATAAAACATATATTTTTTTATTAACTGCTAATTAACACATTATATGAACTGTATTATAAAAATTTTATGGATACATTCATTAATCTGCATGTTACATAATATGATCATAATAATAAAATTTAAATAAATTTAATATTTAGTATAATAAAATTTAATAATAATTGTTTGTTTGAAAGAAAAAAAACCTTTGGTCACTAACATATGATAATCAATGACTGTGCAAAAAGATCTAAGAGACCTAAGATTTCACGACCCCACTTATAGGGAATATGTAGACTTAAAGCCTCCAAAACCTGCATTAAGTCAATTCCTTCTTATTCTTAGCTAATCTTTAATTAATAATTATTTGCATTTCGCAAGGATAATAAATGACATTCACTATGGTTATATATATAAAAGTTCACCACATCTATCAATATACAAGTCTTGCTACTCTAAATCATGAAGTTCTAAATATAATAGGAATGAGTATTACATAATATGCCCACACAGATGAAGGACTACGAGACTGCCAAAAATAATCTATCATATTAGCCATTACCTGAAAAATTAATTGAAATTGTCAATCTCAAAAGTAAGACAATATTATATACTTCTATAACTAGGTGAGTACTTCTATAACTAGGTGAGCACACATTATACATTTTTATATAAATATACAATTCATCATCACATTCAGGCATATGGAATGAGAATAAGAGCAAAACCTTATAATCCAATACTAATAGCCATTAGGCTCTCTTATCCCAAATTGATTAGCAACCAGAGAGCAAGCTCGACTGGCGATGCAAATATCCAAAGCAAGCTTAAAGATCCACTTAAACTTCAAGTCCCAATCACAAGGGGAAGACTCAAAAGGTTCAAATAAGCAATTAGTTTATTCATGTAACAAGAATAACCATTAGGCTAAATCAAGAAAAACAAAGGAAACAAGAAGCCTAATTGCTTGAAGATGACATTATGGACTCTTCAAAGGAAACCTTTAACTTGATCCATTAGAGCCCAACATGTGGAGAGGCCCATGACCATTGTTATTCGGCCAAGGCACCATTTTGGAGGCCTAATTTAGCCAAACATGAAGAAACTTCCTCATTAGGTTGAATTCCCATTTAAAAACTAATTAGGAACGTTTGTATTTACCTATGTAAGAAACTCATTTTATAATTAGGAAAATATCGGATGTATCTTTTAGTTATTTCTTATTTAGTTTAGGAGTATCTTATTTTCCTAATTAGACTTGGTATATTCGACTAAGGCATGAAGACCTATTTAGGAAGTAATTTTTAGGATTTCTAGAAGTTTTGTAAAGGCTATAAATAGTCCTTCTTGTTTAGCCAAATGAATCATTAAAGAATATTTCTTTTAGCACATTGCTTGTGAAAGTTAATTCTCTTCTTGAGTTCTAATAGGACTTGGTGGGATTGTTAAGTGAGTTCTTAATAATTTCATAAACTTGTTTAATCTAGGTCTTTAATTACATAGTTAATTTAAGATTGAGATTAACAGCTCTTAAATCTTTATAATTTAGGTTGCTAGAAATAAGTTTAAAAGGTTTAATTGGGATTTGAGAGTTTATCTTGTTTGATCTTTGAATTACGGCTTGGGACTTATGTTCTACATATGAATAAGGATTCAAAATTCAACATAGTTTGTATCATTTGGTATCAAAGTCAGGTTAAATTCAAGATCAAAGGTATCTATCTTTATGTTTTTGCATTGTTCTTAATTCATCCATTCACATTATTCACCTTTCTTCTCTAATTCTGCTATATCTCAATTATTGCATCCAAATCTGTTTCTTTTCATTGTTTTTACCTTCATTAGTCTTGTTTCATCATCATATATCACATTGAAAAAAATCAGATTCAAATTCCATCAAAATCTCATACTTGTGCAAAAATTCCTTAAATTAAGGCACTTTGCAAAATCTTTTATTGCTTGTGTTTCTTCTTTCCAAATTCAAATTTCTTCATTAATTAACCCTTTTTGTATCTTTAACTACATAATTAAAGTGACTAATTCAAAAAATTCCTTAAAATTTGAGAGTTGCTAAAATCTCCTTAAATTAAGGAAAACTTGATTCTAACATGTTTCTTGCAATTTCTTCATCCTTCTTCCTTCCAAATTATTTATTTTTGTTACTATTTTTGGTGTTTTCTAAAGTTTAAGGCCAAACCATAGCTCATAATTCAAGGGAGGGTAAAATTACCACAACACCCCTATAAGTGCTAAATTTGGTTTCTTTACATTTTTGAGTTGTTCTTTGTGTTTCTTGCAATTCTAAGTTTGATTTTAGCTTCAAAATAAAGGAAAGAAAAGAAAAGAAAAGAAAAGGAAAGAAAAGAAAAGAAAAGAAAAGAAAAGAAAGAAAAAAAGCTAAAAATTGCAAAGGTGTTGTCTAAGGCCAATTTTGAAATTCCCTTTTCTCATTTGGCCTAGACATATTTCTTACCATATTAAAAACACCAATTTGCACTTCCAAATTACCTTCTAAAACTCTTGGATTACTATTAAATCTTTAGAAATTTATTTGTGCAGCCAATTGTGTTCTTTTCAATTCCTTTGTTTTATAAGTGTTTTAAGAACTAGTTTTCACTTATTTGTGTTCTATTTAAGATTCAGTTGACATAAAGTAACAAAGGCAAAGAGTGGTGACATCATAAGAAGGTAAAAACCAATTTTGAGTTAAACACGAGTGTGAGTGACACCAATTTAGTGTAGACACAAAAGAGAGTGTTTTGTAGAATTTTCTTTATTCTCTACTAACCATGGTAGATTCAAAGGAAGTTGATCCTGAATTAAAGTTGTTCCTTAAAAGCTTGAGTGATTCCATACAAAAAATGGAAAGGGACATGCATGCGAGGATGGGGCAAGTAATGGATAAAATGGAGAAGATGGAAGCTAGCCAATAAACCAATGCTTCCAATTCCAACACAAACCATACCAATTCAAGGCAACCAAGATGTGGGAGATTCATCCATGATTAGGTGGATGGTGATTTCATGGAGGAATTGCCCCAAAGATTAAACAGGCAAGATAACAATCTTAATGGTATTAAGATGAAGATTCTTACCTTTAATAGCAAAGGTTATCCCGAGGCATACCTATCATGTGAAAAAAAAGGTAGATTTTATTTTTGATTGTCACAACTATAATGAGGAAAAGAAAATTAAGCTTGCTGCATTTGAATTTGTAGATTATGCTATTGTTTGGTGGGACGATTAAAATATACTACAAAAAGATATAGGGATGTGCCTATTTGTACTTACGAAGAAATGAAAAGAATTATGAGAAAAAGATTTATACCTAGCCATTATTATAGGGATTTGCACAACAAATTGCAAAAGGCTTATACAACATGCTAGGAGTGTGGAAGAATACTACCAAAAGCTTGAGGTGACAATGATTAAGTTGGAATTCAAGAATTTATGAAGTAAACAATTGCAAGGTTTCTTGGTGGGCTTAACAAAAACATTGCAGATCAAGTGGAAAGTACCCTTATAGTGACTTAGAGGATTTGTACCATTTAGCCATTAAAATGGAAAAACAATAAAGGGGTTAGCTTTCTAGGCCTAATTTCTCTTTTTCTTTTGGTACTAACAAGTTCAAAGTTGGCGATAAGCCTGTTAGTACACCTAAGGCCCAAATAACCAAAAAAGAAGAGAGAAAGTCCAACTACCCAGCCAAGGCTGAACCAACAAAATCCAACAAGACCAGCTCCATAAAGTGTTTCAAGTGCCAAGGAAGAGGACACATGGCTCATGAATGCCCCAACAAAAGGACCATGGTGCTTAGAGATGACAAAATTACAAGTGAGGATGAAGATGATGGAGTAGAAATCAACCCCAAATACCTCCGTTAGAAGATGCTAATGATGTGGACAATTTTGATGACCCCGATAAGGTAGCAAGTAAAGAACTTTTTGTGACTAGATGCTCTTTAAATGCCCATGTTAAAAATGATCAAGAGTAAAGGGAAAACATTTTCATGCTAGGTGCAAGATTAATGGCCACTTATGTCTTATTATAATTGATGGGAGTAGTTACACTAATGCAACTAACACTTATCTAGTGGAAAAAATGGAATTGCTAACCTTGAAACATCCTAGACCTTACCACTTGCAATGACTAAATGAGAATGGGGAAATTAAGGTAACCAAGCAAGTTAAGATTGCATTTACAATGCGCAAATATGAAGATGAGGTTTTATGTGATGTTATACGCATGTAAGCCAGTCACATGCTTTTGGGGCATCCATGGTAGCTTGATAGGAAGGTGAAATATAATGGGTTTGCTAATGTATATGAGTTTGATTTTGGAGGCAAACACATTGTACTTTCTTCTTTATCTCCTTCTCAAATTTATGAAGATAAAAAATCTTAAGAGAGAGAGAAACCATGTATAAATAATAAAAATAAAAATTAGCACGATAGAAAGAGAGTAGTGAGAAAACCAAAAAGGGGCATTTGGTTAAAGTGGTAAAAGGAAAGCAAAGAGAGGATGCCCAAAAAAGAGGAGAGGGGCATGCAAAAGGAGAGGGTGTGAAAAAAAGCTTTTATGTAAAAAAGAGAGAAGTGAGGAAAACCTATCTAGCCCAAACACCCATGTTTTTGATGTTGTCTAAAGAAGCTTACTTTTCTACTAATGACTCAACCATTTCTTTGCCTAATGTGTTTATTTTTCTCTTACAAGATTATGATGACTTATTTTTTGAAGAGATGCCTAAAGGATTACCTCTTTTGAGAGGGATAAAACCTCAAATCGACTTTATTCCAACTCTCAAATTCCAAATAGGCGAGCTTGTAGGAGTAATCTTGAGGAGACGAAGGAGCTTCAATGGCAAATTGATAAGTTAATGGAGAAAAGGTTGATAAGGAAAAGTATGAGTCCTTGTGTTGTTCCTATTTTACTTGTACAAAAAAAGGATGGAACTTAGAGGATGTGTGTTAATTGTAGGGTTATAAATAAGATAACTATTAAATATAAATATCTTATTCCTAGGCTTAATGATATGCTTGATGAATTTCATAGAACTTAAATGTTTTCCAAAATTGATCTTAAAAGTGGATATCATCAAATTAGGATGAGGGAAGGAGATGAGTGGAAAACTACTTTTAAAAAAATATATGATTTATATGAGTGGATGGTTATGTTATTTGGTTTGACTAATGCACCTAGGACTTTCATGTGATTAATGAACCATGTTTTGCATGCCTTTTTTGGTAAGTTTGTGGTTATGTACTTTGATGACATTCTTATATATTCTTAATCTTTGAAAGATCATGTTAAGCATGTAAAGTTATTTTTTATTGTTTTGAGAAAGGAAAAGTTATTTGCTAACCTTAAGAAATGTTCTTTTTGTACAAATAGAGTTGTGTTCCTAGGTTTTATGGTAATTGAGCAAGGGATCAAGGAAGATGAAGATAGGATCAAGGCTATCAAGGATTGGCCTACACTAAAGAATGTTAGAGATGTGCATTCTTTCCATGGTTGGCGAGTTTTTATAGGAGATTTGTCAAGGATTTTAGCACTATAGTCGTACCACTAACTGAAGTGATTAAGAAAAATGTTGGCTTCTAATAGGGATATGCATAAGAAAATGCCTTTTCTTTACTCAAATCTAAATTAACTAATGCACCTTTATTGTTTTTCCCTAATTTTTCTAATAGCTTTGAAATTGAATGTGATACTTCAAGTATAGGAATTGGAGTTGTGTTCATGCAAGAAGAAAAATCTATTACCTAATTTAATAAGAAACATAATGGAGCATCCTTGAACTACCCAACCTATGACAAGGAGATGTATATTTTGGTAAGAGCCTTACAAACATGGCAACACTACCTATTGCCTAAAGAATTTGTTATCCATACCAGCCATGAAAGTTTGACATACCTAAAGGGGTAGCAAAAGATCAATAAATGACATGCCAAATGGAGTGAATTCATAGAATCTTTTCCATATGTCATAAGGTACAAACAAGGTAAGGACAATATTGTAACCGATGCTTTATCCCAAAGGTATGTGCTTCTTTCTACTTTAGATGATAAGTTATTAGGATTTGAATACATCAAGGAATTGCATGAACAAGACCATGACTTTAGCTGATTCTATGTTGCTTGTGAAAAGGTTGCTTATGAATAGTATTTTTGGTATGATGGGTTCTATTCAAGAATAATAAGTTGTTTGTGCCTAATTGTTCTTTATGTGAATTGCTTATAAGGGAGGCACATGGAAGGGATTAATGGGACATTTTATGGTATAAAAGACTTTACATATTGCATGAACACTTTTATTGGCCAAATATGCAATTAGATGTTCAAAATATTTGTGATAAATGTGTTGCATGTAAACAAGCTAAGTCTAAATCGAAACCACATGGATTATACATGCCTTTACCTATTCTTAGCATACCTTGGGTTGATATTTCAATGGACTTTGTTTTGGGTTTACCTAGGTCTAAAAAAGGTAATGATTCCATTTTTGTTGTGGTTGATAGATTTTCTAAAATGACACATTTCATTCCATCTCATAAAACCGATGATGCCATTAGTGTTGCAAACTTGTTTTTCGAAAAAATTATGAGATTACATAAAATGCCTAAAACTATTGTTAGTAATAGGGATACAAGATTTTTGAGTTTCTTCTGGAAAATATTGTGGGAAAAGTTGGGAACTAAGTTGTTTTTTTCTACTACTTGTCATTTCTAAACTGATGGACAAACCAAAGTTATGAATCAAACTCTTGGACAATTGTTGCGAGTGATGATTAAAAAGAACTTGAAAACATGGGAAGAATGTTTGCCACACATTGAATTTGCTTATAATCATAGTGTGTATTCATTACTCATTATTATCCTTTTGAAATCGTTTATGGGTTTGTTCCTTTAAGTCATTTAGATTTACTTCCTTTGCCTATGGACATGAGATTAGATGGGGATGAGAAAAAGAAGGTAGAATTTGTTAAGTTTTTGCATGAGAAGATTTACATGAACATTGAAAAAAGGAATGAACAAGTTGCCAAACATGCTAATAAAAGGCATATAAGACTTGTGTTTGAACTTAGAGATTAGGTGTGGGTGCACTTTAGGAAAGAAAGGTTTCTTAATCTTACAAAGAGCAAACTTAACCTCAGAGGTGACAAACCTCAGAGGTGACAGACCTTTTCAAGTTTTGGAAAGGTTAATGATAATGCATATAAGATTGACTTGCCCAGTGATTACAATGTTAGTGTTACTTTCAAAGTTGCTGATTTATCTCTTTTTGACTTTGATGAAGGTATTGATTCGAGGACGAATCTTCATGAGGAAGGAGGGAATGATGCAAATATCCAAGGCAAGCCCAATGATACATTTCAACTTTAAGGCCCAATTATAAAGGGAAGACTTAAAAGATTTAAAGAAGCAATTGAGTTATTCATGCAACAAGGAATAACCATTGGGCTAACCCAAAAAGAACAAAGGAAGCAAGAATCCCAATTGTTTGAGATGGCAATATTGACTCTTCAAAGGAAGCCTTTAACTTGATCCATTGGAGCCCAACATGTGGAGAGGACCATGACCATTATTATTCAGCCAAGGCACTATTTTGGAGGCCCAATTCTGCCAAGCATGAAGAAACTTCCTCATTAGGCCAAATTCCCCTCTAAAACTAATTATGGACTTTTGTATTTACCTATGTTAGAAACTTCTTTTATAAATAGGAAAATATCTGATGTATCTTTTAGTCATTTATTATTTAGTTTATGAGTATCCTATTTTCCTAATTTGATTAGGTAGATTTGGCCAAGGCATGAAGACCTATTTAGAAAGTAATTCTTAGGGTTTCTAGAAGATTTGTAAAGGCTATAATAATCTTTCTTGTTCAACCAAATGAATCATTGAAGAATATTTCTTTTAGAAAATTGCTTCTAAGAGTTAATTCTCTTATTGAGTCCTAATAGGACTTGGTGAGATTGTTAAGTGAGTTCTTAATAATTTCACAAATTCGTTTAATCTAGGTCTTAAATTACTTGTTAATTTAAGATTGAGATTAACACCTCTTAAATTTTTATAATTTAGGTTGCTAGAAATAAGTTTTCTAGAGGTCTAATGTGACATCCCATTTAATAATCATAAAAATTCTCTCTTAGTCGATCCATTATCATTTAAAGATCTGATTTAATTTTTTTTTTTTTCATTATGTCTCTTGTTCACCACATAGTAACTATTTACAATAAAACATACATGGATAAACAAATTAAAATACTAATTGACTGCATACTGGCCCAACCTTTTTTACACTACTAGACAACAACTTCGAAATGTATACTGGATGTAATCTTTAGTCTACTCTTCCTGAAATAAGATTTCATACAAAAGAGTGAGCTTGCATACTCAATAAGTAAATGCATAACAATACTTCAATCTCAAATAACATAACAATATTTAAACATAAATAACTCATCATCATATCCATGTACGAAATAAAGAGTTTTACCTCTTAAATGCCGCATAGGCTATCAAAGGTTATTGCCACACATGCTGTCATAAATTGCTGCCATATAGGCTATAGATATCACTGCCACAAAGGCCTTCATTTTTAGTTGCCACATAGGCTATAAATATTGTTATTTTCACACAGGCTATTATATTTTACTTCCACACAGGCTATAGATATCGTTGTCGCACAGGCTATCGAATGTTATTGCCACATAGGCTATTAATATCATTGCCGCACAGGCTATCAAATGTTATTACCACATAGACTGTTATATCATTGCCACATAGACTATCGAATGTTATTGCCACACAGGCTGTTATATCATTGCTATATCATTGCCATAAAGGCTATCAAATGTTCTTGCCACATAGGCTATTATATCATTGCCACACAGGCTATCAAATGTTCTTGCCACGCAGGCTATCAAATATTATCACCACATAGGCTATCAAATATTATCGCTGCATATGCTATCAAATATTATCGCCACATATGCTATCAAATATTATTGCCATACAGACTATCAAATATTATCGCCACACAAGCTATCAAATATTATCGCCGTACAGACTATCAAATATTATCGACACAAAGGCTATCAAATATTATCGGCACATAGGCTATCAAATATTATCTCCACACAGGCTATCCAATATTATCGCCACACAGGCTATCAAATATTTTCGCCGCACAGACTATCAAATATTATCGCCACACAGGTTATCAATATTATCAACATCTTATGAAAATAAATAAATCAAGAGTATAACAATCTTTCATCTATGTATTCCACAATATCATCACATTAATCAACATTTCATTCCATTGAGTATAAGTTCTTGGTATTTAACCAATCATACATATAGTACCATTAGCTATTTACTTACCACATTCTTCAAGCTTATTTAGCCGTGGATGGTCCCGGCTTATTCCCACTATTATGGTCAATGCCTCGAGGAGCTATTTCAATACACCAATTCAATTCATGATGATAATGCAAGATTTTCATTTTTTTATGCAACTATAACATGATTCATGAAATGGACCTAGTATTTATGCATATTTTCCTTATATGGCAGCCTGAGCTTGCTATACTCTCATAATAATAACTCTAGATATACTTATCCAAATTACTTGATTCTTTTTTTCAAATAACCTGGACACATAATAATACAACATATTCAAATTTCAAACCAATATCAGACACATAGAAAATGTGGTGAATTTTTGAATTTTGCCTTATTGCAATGTCATCTCAGTCTGAGTAGGTCTTACATTCTTATGTGTATCTCAAATTGTACCAATCCAATTGTAATAATAATCTACCACTGGTTACAAAACATATAAAGAAACATTTTTCATATTTTACTCATTGTCTAATTCAGTCTGTAAAGTCACTAAAACAAAGGACCAAGTCTCAGGGTGAGCAGGTTTGTAACATGTTGACAAACAATCATGATGAAGGGACAATATCTTAACAACCATACTGGATTTGACAACAATATTTCACAGGCATGTAGATCAGACATAAATATACAACTTTCAAGTTTGAACCATCATTAAATTCTGAATCTATGGCCATAAAATTCTTGGAAAATAGAATTAAAAGAATTATAAGGTTTCATCCTAGTATAGAGTCAGTCCCAATCAATGAGTCATATCTCTTTTCACACAAAAAATCAATCAAAACTTATTTATAGGTATTTAGAGGGGATATAAAGCTACAAGTTTCATGTTTTACACTTTATCAAAATCAGAACATAAGGCCATCAAATATAAGAAAACAGAAGACTGACGGTTCAGATTTGACCCAATCCTACTGAAGGAGTCATATCTCCCCACATAAACCAAATCAAGCAAAACCATTTCATAGGAATTTATATGAGATGTAAAGCTACAATTTCATAATTTTCACTTTCCCAAATTCTTCTTCTAGTGTTATGAAATCATGGATGCAAAATTCTATTCTGATAGCAAAATAGAGCACAAATAGCTCTTGTTCTCTTGGATTCAACTTCCATCCAAGAGCTCTACCTCAGTTACTCCATATTTCTTGCTAACCATGCATGATTAACATGTCATGAGAGGTTAATTTTAGTTGAGAAGAAGATAAATTAACCTACCTATTATCCCAGAATTAGAAAACCTTAGGTAGTTCACTCTTCTCCCTCTCTTCTTCTGCTTCTTCTTCCTTTCTTTCTTTCTTCCTTAGCTCTCTCTTTCTTTTAGTATAAACTTTTACTCTTTTATTCAAACTTATTCACTCCTTAATCACCTTCATCCATCTCCTATTACCTAGATGATCCTTATACTTTTAATCAAGCTCTAAAAAACCATTATTTATGATACTATAACATGCACACAACATAAGATAATTTTTCATGCAACTATACAAATATTACGTATATTTTCAAGTGCCTCAAATGTAAGGGTGCAAATGTCATCGTTGTGTTTCTCCAATTCACATGTCTAA
>CATIWR010261995.1:0-13080 GCA_949677035.1 Omphalea diandra | reverse complement strand
ATTGCTATTATTTGATATCAATTTTATATAGAGTTTTTTATTTTTTATTTTCAAAAACAAAAGAATTTTGTTTTAAAAATATGAATTGCAAATTTTTAATGATTTTTTAGATTTTAATATTTATTTTAAAAAAATAAATTTCAGAAACATATATTTTTAATAATAATTTTAATTTTTAAATTTAGACAATAAAAACAAAAAAAATAAAAATTAGAAAACAAACATGCCCTAGCTTCATTGCCACCACAACTCCCATTAACATCACACTTCACCTCTGTTCTCTCTTTATGCAGTAGCTGATCTCAAAAACAATTTGTTTCCCGGTAACAACGGGTATGGCTTTCGGAGCTTTGTTAATTGTCATTGAATCTAATAGGGGAAAGATGTATGGTTTCAACTCAACTTAAACTACATGTTGATTGCTATATTGTTTCAAATTAGAAGCTTTTTTTTTTTTTTTTTTATTGGTTTTAATTTGTAGATGGTAGCCTTACAAGTAATTAGGGTTCTCTTGAGTATTTCATCGGTGTTATTCATTCAGCGGCGGTTATTTGGATAATTTGTTGAGTGCATGTTAGTTGTTTAAATGATATATTCAGGTGAGTCTATGGATGACTCTATGAAGGAATTTCAGCAAAGCTTGGTTGAGCTTGAAACTGAAGCCAAATATTAAAAGACTGGACCGATTATTTAAATATGCAGAATCAAAATCAGCATTAATAATATTTTAGTCTGGTTTCGATTTAATATTTATAAATTTTTATTCAATTTCATTTTTTTTTGAAACAGAATAAAGCTTCATTAAACCAAAGCAGCAGCAATTACATTATGCAGAAAGGCTGGACAAGAACCAACCCCAACCGATAGGACCAGACGCAGAAACAGCAGCTCGAGCTACCAACTGATTCACTGATCAAAAAACAAAATTAAAGGGCTTTTTAAAAAATATTTAATACAATAAATTAAAGTGAAAAATATTTATAAATTTGAAATGTTTTTAATTGGTCTGCTGCTCAAAAATAGAGACAATAATAAAAAAAAAGTTGTCCTCTAAATAAAGCAGTGGACCCAGAAAAAAAAAATAATAAAGTGGTAGCAGGCTGCAATTGCAGCTTTGCGTGTGGCACACAGTCCACACCAGCCTTTTGTTATATTTGAAAAGGATGGTGTGTGGACATAAATTTCTTTCAAACCATATTTATTTCTCATTTTCATTTTCTTTCTTCTCCTTCTTTCTATTCTTGGTTGCTTGAATATTTATTTTCACATTAGAAATTAAATTGGTGATATAATTATATCAAAAAATTAATATTGGTAAAATAAATAATTTTATTCGCTAAAAAAATTATTAATAACAAAATATATAAGTGATGAATTAATGTTAATATTTATTTATTTGGAATTAAAACAATACCATGAATTTAAAATATAATGAAAATAATAATGAAGAAGTAAATTATGAAAAATTTATAAAATGTTAAGCTAAATAATATTAAAAGAATTAAGCATCATGAAAAACATTCTGGCAGACCAGGCACCATTTATCAACCCCTCCATGTCTTTATACCCTCATCTAATATAATGTAGTTGTTATATTAATTGAGTGTACATTGTTGTTCGGTGACTTTGACATGTAATGGGCGTTCCTGGCATTAACGCCTTGGACCCACTCTTAGTTGGAGATTGGTGGGGTCAAGGCATTTCTACACCATAAATGTTTATAATTATCCTCTTTTTAACAATTTTTTTTTAATTTTCTTTAAATTTTTCATTGCCAAGGAATATTGAAAATCAGTTTGTCAATTAAAATTATAAATTTTTTATTATATATATGATATTATTTATTTAAAGTTTATTAAATTAAGTATGTATAATCATATAGATATTAATTAATTATAAATAATTATGATTAAATAGTAATTTAATAAATTGTATACAAATAATGTCACGATTCATAATTTTAACCGGCAAACTGGTTTAGCCATGAATTTCTCACTAGAAACACATTTCAATGAATCCGCGATAGGATTAGCCAAACCTGCAACTATTGGTTTCTCGATAGAAGGATTAGATTCATCAGGTAACCAAGGCTGTCCCTGAATATTTACATGACTACCAGCCCCAATTCTCCTGCTCACACCCTGATGCAGAAGACTGTGATGATAGAACATTACGCTAGACGAAACTTGGATTTGAACTTGTATTTTATTTGATGCGATTTAATTATATTAAGTACAACTCCACTATTCGGTTGTTTCAAAAAACCAAAGCATACTCATTTAAAATCAAAATTTTTATTAATATATATAATATATTAAAATATGTATGATTTAGATACAATATATGCAACTTATACATAGTATATTTAAGCATAGATAATTACATATAATACATATATATGACTTATATATAATATATTTAAAATAAATAGTTTATATAATTTATATATAGAATATTTCAATTAAGATTTCATTTTGAATGATAAAAATTATCTGAAATTAAATCTTAATATGCTATTCATATAGTATGATTCGGTTTTAATTTGGATATTTTCAACTATTTATTTTTACTATAATTTTTAGCTCAATTTTTCAATTCAGTTTGATTTATTTAAAATTTATGCTCACTTTGAATTTATAATGTTAAACCTGGAATTTCTGTTCAATCAAATCAATATCATTTTCACTGCAGGTTAGAGAATTTAATTTTGATACATTTATATCGATAAAGCTATAAATATAAATTGTTCGTTACAATATCCATGACATAATTTTTACTTCATCATTTCACTTTTATCAAAGTGATAGACAAGAACAAATTTCATGTAGATAGACAGCTCCTTTCATGATCCATATTATAATAGATTTTCTATTGAAAGACCGTCTTGAAATATCCTTTCTCTTGCCTTTTTTGCCTGCGATATATGAAGAAAAATAAGAACAAGGAAATCATAATCAATTATCTTCTTTACTTTTCCCACTTTATCCCTCCATCTAAATAAAGAATAATCAAATTTTTATGGTCTCATTTGTTATAAAAACATTTATTTTTAACAAAATAATTTCTTAGAAAACAATACTTTCTAAAAAGCTAAATTTAAGATATTAGAATTAAAAAAAGTGCATCAACATCATTCATTTATTAACTTTCAAAAAAAATATGTTGTAGTAATCAATTAATATAAGTAGTTTTATCATATTGAATCAATCTATTTAAGAAAATAATTTAAAATTATCTCTTAATTTTCTTTTAAAAAATTATCTTTATTAACGCATTGTTAATAAGTTATTTCCTCCATATTTTAGAAATTGAGTGGTGAAAAAAGTACAAATTTATTTTGACACTGTACTTTTTTACAATCAAACATGAAAAAATTTATCATTTCCTAAAATTGAACTTTTTTCACTAACTTTGTTGGAAACAAACAATAGATATGTTTGAGGAATTAATAAGTTATAATATCAGACCTGTTTTCCCCAATTTGTATAGCATGTTACTAAAGCAAGCAGGAGAGTCTGTAAAAGGGCACCGATACTTGTGCCAATCCAAAGCCCTTTTCCTTGAAGCTGTAACCAAAATCCTAATATGGCAGCAGCTGGAACGCCAACAAAATACAATGACACTAAATTCACGTAAGCTCCTATGTGCTGCCACCCGCACCCTCTGCCAACACCTTATTTGAATGTACAAATAAACCCAAAACACATTTAAGCCATTTATTAGCATATGATTGTATCTGTTGATAGAGAGGCGAAGTTTAACTGACCTGAAAGAACGCTTTGTGAAGCATCTATTATTATAGACAGACTCACCAAATGAGCCATGGCGGAAACAGAGGCCACTACTTCTTTGTCGCTACTAAAAATATAACCAAATATATGGCGAGTGGCAAAGAGAGTTCCGCTCGCCAAAATCATCTCTACGGATGTCATAAATATCACAGAGTAGACGGCGATTTGTGCCGCTCGTGGGTTCCCAGCTCCTAATTCATTTGAAACTCTTGTGCTAAACATAACAAGTTAAATTCATGAGTTCAATTCAGTAAAGTTTTCCTCTAAAAGACCATGATAAATAATGTGTATGGTGGAGCAAACCTCACAGCTGCACCTAGCCCGTTTGGAATTCCATAGAGTGTTGAAATAGTATTGAGACTGTTTACCAATATAAGAGAATATTAAATCCGAGAAAATTTTTTAAATTAGTTATCATAGATAGTAATGGGCAGCTTACCATACAGACAGGACTGAAGTCTCAAACTGAGGATTTGGTAAGAGTCCTGACAGTAAGATTACGAACTCATATGACCACCACTGTAAGCTACCATTACAAAACAAGAGAAACAAACATAAAATATTTTCTTACGATCAAACATTCATTCATTTTGAAGCTAGTGGAAGTAAAAGAAAAAAAAAATGATCGAAGAAGAGCATAGATATAGTATAGTTTTACCAAGTCATTATTGCAGAAGGGATGGCAACGCGAAAGAACTCTCCAACTTCTTGGGATAATAGATTCAAGGAAATTGGAACCCGAGTTTTCTTACAGGCTGGAGAAAATGCCATGTATAATACAAGAAAAATCACATTCAACCAATTTGAAATGCTGATTGCTACTGCTCCTCCAAGGTTTCTTAGTCCAGTCTTGAACACTAATACCCAACATAGAGGTATGTGTAAAAGGGTAGTGATAAAAGTGGTTATGAGCATAGGCATCGTTAAGCTCTGTGTCTGATAGAATCGGGTGAGAGGCTGAAAGATTGCATTGGCAAATATTGCAGGAATAAGCAATCTTGTAAATTTACCAGCTTCATGGGCAATGATGGGATCTTGGCCAAGAAGTATCACCAAGTTTTCCATGTTGAACCATATGATAGACATGGCAAGAGCGACTAATTTTAAAGAGAAGATAGCACTATAAGTTTGGTTCCCAAGCTTCCGATATTGCTCTGCTCCATAAGCTTGCCCGCATAAGGTTTCCAGTCCACTTGCCAATCCACTCTGTTTTTGATATGGTTACTAGTGATTGTTAGCAACAAGTCATGGGTGATAATGATTATTTTAATAATTTTAAGAATATACTTTATATAAATATTAGTTAATGTTAATTATAAAATTAGAATATAATTAATGTATACATAATTTATTAATAAAATACGATACATAATTACTAATTAAGAAAACTGTTCCATGTTAAAAATAGTAAAATATTCAAAAATACAAGTAAAAATATACTAATTATTTTATTCATACTTTAGGGTCTTGTTTGGATTGAATGAATTTAAAATCTATAGATTTGATAAAATCAATAGATTTTAAATCTATGGATAGTAAAAATTAATAGATTTTGAAATTTTCATTATTTAGTTTGAACATAAAATTTATGGATTGTTGGATGTAATCTTGAAATAAAAAATATTATGATAATCCATCATTTATTAAGTGAAAACTTTTAAAATGAAATATTTTGGAAAATGATAGATTTTACAAAATGTATAGATTGTGACATTTTTTAATTTGTCAAATGATAAATTTAATTCAAATTCATAAATTTTAATTAAAATCCTTCTATCCAAACAATACCTAAAGTAAAAGGTCATATATAAAATATAATTTAAAAAATAATGTACACATTAAACTAAAAATAAATCAAATATTAACGCAGCTATTTCTGTTATAGTTAGAACTTTCAAATATATTATGTGTATCTGGACAGATAGTGAAGTTTACAAAACTCACTACAGTTGATTATTTAATTTTCAATATTAAATATTATTTAATGTTTAAGTTAAATGTGTCATAAATAATTTAATAATAAATATAAAATTTAAATATTTTATAATTAATTAAATATTAATTGTTATTAATATATGATTAAAAAAAATTTGAAAATTTGAAAAAATTAAGAAATAGGCGTAAAACGCATCTAGTCAAGATTGGGTAATTTGATGATGTGTGAGATCAGATTTTTTTCGTGGAAAAATTTTTTCAAAATACATTTTTCGTATTCTTCGTTATTTGGTATAATTAAAAAAATTGATCAACAAAAAACATTTTTCTATTTAAAAAAGAAACTAAGTTGCTTTTTTAAAAAATAACTTGATAAATTTATTTAAATAAAAAATAAATTATAAAGATATGTATTTATTATTATCGGTTATTTTCATTACTAACATCTATTATTGGTCACATCGGCAAATAGTATCTTTAGAGATTAGAGGAATTCACAAAAATTTTCATTTGTAATATATTTTTTATATTAAATAATAAATAATATAAATATTTATATTTAAGTTTTATTATAAGTTTATAAATAAAAATTTAATCTTTTTTTCTAATGTATTTCAAATGCTAAAAAAAATGCTATTCAGAAAGTGTTTTTCTAAAAAAAAAAATATTTACCTATTTTTCATCAAACAAACAAGGTATTAGTTAAACGGGAGAGGGAGACTGATTCAAGGACCAAGAGGTCCTTAAAAATATACGCTACTTGAGCTTGGGATGTATATGAGATTAAATTAGACATTTAATTAATCTCAGGTATCGCATTTAAGTAAAAGTAACCACTCAGCAGGTCAAACAAGAACAGGAGCTAAAAGGAGTGTTATAGATGGGAAAAGCAGAAATAAACTCAATATGACTTTGAAATTAGACTATACAGCTGGGAGACTGCGACTGATACTCAACCGGAGCTAATTAAATAGATGGGAAAAGCAGAAATAAACTCAATATGACTTTGAAAGTAGACTACACAGCTGGGAGACTGCGACTGATACTCAACCGGAGCTAATTACGAGGGTAGATAAAGAAGAAAAGAACTTAATTACCATTATACTGAACCCAGTAACAGAACAAAAAGACATGGCGATGGAGGAGCTGGAGAGAGATAGCTCACCAAGGTGACCCACCATCATCGTTGATATAACGTTTATCAAGTACTGGGATAGATACACAGCTGCCATATGCCATGCTATGTAGCCTAGCCTTTTCCATTCTTGAGTGAAGACACCCCAAGATAGAGCTGCACCTTGTGTGGCCTCTGGTAGTAATCTGTCTTCCAACATGTTCTTGCCTCTGTCCTTAATGGATTGTTAGCTGCAGACTTAAAGATGACTGAAGGGTATTACTAAAATATAAAGAAGATTGATGATAAGAACAAGAAGAGCGGTAACTGAGAAATTAGTCCCTCCCATATGAGATTTATTGTATCTGGCTGAATCGCGAGAATGAAAGGGTTCCCATATGGAGGCAGTGGCTCTGATAGGCTGTGACCTTAACCTTTTCGTAAGCGCTTATTTATAGCGGAAAATGTCTGCTGCCGCGTCAACAGTATATTTTATCTGGCGTGCATTTCTTTTTTCAAAAAAATTCAATAAATTTTAATTTAATATATTTTTATTATATTAAATCATATATAATTATAAAAATAAAAAATATATATAATATAGTTTAAAATAAAAAATAAAAAATAAAAATGTATCTAATCAAATTTTATTTAAAATTTATAAAAAAATGTTTAAGTATGATCTTATTGTTCACGTCACCAAAGCCACACATCAATCAGGGCCCCTTGTGCCAAAATATACACGGCGTGCATCTATGAATAAAGGTGAAATTTTGGTTTAGAGGGGCCTCCAAATTTTTTCTCTTTCCCTTTAATATAGCATTTTTAGTTTTTAGTCCATTAGTTCTAACAAATTTTCTCTTAGTCCCTCCCGACAAATTTATATTTTGACACTCCTTAAACAATTTTCACTATTTTTAAAATTTTTTAAGCTTATTGAATTTTAAAATTTAAATAAAAAATTAAATCATTATGTATTCATGATTTGCATTTTTATATTTATTTATGCACTTTTTTATTTTATATATATTACTTTTTATTTTGTACCTTAATTAGTTAACTAGTAAAATTGCTTTTATTTTAAAAGAAATGATAAAAAAAATCTCTACGTTTATACATATTTACAAAGTTCAAAGACTTATATTTTATTTTTTTATAATAATTTATTGTTTTATTAAAACTATTTTTTTTAATGATGAATTTTAGAAGTTTGAGTATCTAATTAGAGTATATCAATATTTTTAAAATTAAATTTGATTGATTTGTAAAATTAGGGTTAGAAAGTTTGTGATAAATTTATTCTTAAAATAGGTAAAATTAATATCTTAGATGTACATATTTATCATGTGATAATATATTGTTAATATGTACATTGTATTATATAGTTTAATTAATTTTAGGTAAAATTTTATCCACAAAAATAATTTTAGGTAATATGTAATTTTATAATTAAACTAATTAGTACAATTACTTATATAAAATTTTCATTACTTGAAAAATATGAAAATATGATAGTTCATGAACTATCATATTTATAAAAATGACCATTTTATAAAATTAAAATAGTTCTAATTATTTAAATTAATTCCTCTGAAAATCTTCTCTTTATATTCACTCCTTACTATATTTATATTAAAGAAATAAATATAAATTTTATGTATCACATATATTGAGTGTAAATAATTTTTTTCATACATATATATTGCAATACTCACCATAATTTGAGAAGATATAATAGTCACGTGAAGTCCCGCATATAGGATGAGCAAACATTCAGTTTATTTGATTCAATTTTCTATTAAAATTAGTCAAATTTAATTTATATTTTATAAAAATAAATTGAATTAAAATTTTGAAAAAATCAAACTAATTAAATTAAATTTTACAGACATATAAATTGAACATATAAAATTTTGATTTAATTTTATTCGATTTAATTAAATTATATATATTTTAAATTTAATTTGATTCAAATTGATTTGATTTATCAATAATTTTAATTTGTTGGGTTCATTTGGTTTTTGATATAAAAAATCGAACCAAAAATCAAAAATTAAAATTGAATCAAATTAAATTGATAGAACTAATTGGTTCGATCTATTGTTTTCGGTTGGATTCTGTTTCTGCTGACCTTTATTCATATCTAGTTCTTTCCTCGTGTTGTCTCAGTCACTGAACCAATCAAAGCCTTCAGCTATTGTCTTCATTATTTTTAATATAATAATAAATATACGCCAAGGCTGCAAGAATATTTGGAAAGGAGATTTCTCAATTATGGAAATCTGGAAGGGATAGCAATGGAGATAGTGAAGTCGGACCCATCCAGAACGAGAATTAGTTAGCACGCGAGATAATGAATGAATTAATTAAGCAATTATTTATGTAATTTTGTATTTTAATAATAATATTTTACAATTTTATATCTAATTTTAATTGGATAATTTACTATTTTAAATGATGAATCCAACCACAGAATAATTTTTCTTTAAGAAGATGATACTTGACTTTTGAATTTTTTTTTTTCTCCCAATATGCGGAAGATTATTGGACTCTTCTCATTATAAAAGGAATTATTATTGTAATTATTGGTTTATATAACTCTCTCTCTCTCTCTCTCTATGTATATATATATATATAAGAAGAAAAGAAAGTTAAGAAACAACTATTATTCTAATAGAAGCCTAGTGCATTTAGTGCAAAAATTAAAATGAAAAAAATAAAAAAAATAAAAAGAATTTATATAATCACATACTATAAAATTCTTCAATCAGTAAGAAGGATGAGAACATTATAAATAATATATATTTTGTATCTTTACATGACAATGTGTATAATGAGAATATGAGGGTCAATTAGTTAATTATTATAACATTCTAAAATATGGTAGATTGTTTATTTAAGGATATTATTATTGTCAGTATGGACTTGAACATACCAGTATTAATAATTATACAAAGGATTCTTAAATGTCAGAAAAATAAGTTTCTATGTGTTTTCTTGTGATTAAATTTAACATCGATAATTATAAAATATATAGATATCATTTGAAATAGAAATATATTTAAACTTGTATTAGTAATAATATTTTTTAGAAAATTAAACATAAAAAATAATATAAATTGCATTATTTTTATTTATTAAACATGAATTAATATTTTATAAAAGTAAATTTTATATTATAATTTAGATTAAATTCTTGAATCTCCATAATTTTATCATATTAAACTACTTCGTCTTTCACTTTTATATATTATACTGAAACATTTTTATATTTTTATTTTGTTAAATTCTGTTAAATTTTTACTAAATTAATATGAAAAGTCTATTTAACTTTTTATTTTATACATTGCCTTACCACCACCACCGTCGTCACAACACACCATCGCTGCCACATCAACGTTATCGCAAAATCATCAAAAATTGTAAACACAGAGAAAATCTCTCTTATATTTAAGAAGGGTTTTCTTTTCTTTTTTTTTTAGGTTAACAATGATCAAGTAATTATTATTGTTTTTTCTAGTAATTAAAGAGGAAAATTAGGCCTAGTGATGACGAAGGTAGTTGTGGTGGTGGTAATCTCATTTGCAGGTTCAATGACCATGTGATGTGACGATAGATGAAAATAAATAAATTAGTGTTTACCCAAATTAAAATTAGGAGAGAAAAGAAAAGTGATATCATTTAGCTAATAAGAGAATTTTTTTTTTTTTGAATTTCTAGGATTTTGTTAAGAGTACGAATAGTTCTAGTATTTATTAAAATTTTGTTTATATTTTCACTTGTCCTTTAAAATAGATAAAAAGAAAATTTAGTATAATAGACAAAAAAATTTAAAAAAAATTAATAACTAAATAATATAATATAACAAGACTTGAGGTCATTCTATTTAACCTCTATAAGAAATTGGCTAAAATCCAAAGTTCGTGGACATGGGAATTGCGGTACCACATGTGGCAGAGTTTTTTTTTGTTTTTTTAACAACAATAATTACATAAGAGAACAAGAAAGCAATAATTTCTGGGTCCATTTGTCATACACTATGGTCCCTAGCAAATATCCAGAGTTAAATGTTGGATTGCTTCCTTTCATTTAGGAACAAAGATTCTCAAATTAAATCAAATAATTAAATTAAATTTAAATTTTGATATAAATTATAAAATATTCAAATCGAATTATATCGATCTTTAAATTAAGATAATATTAAAAATTTTATATTATTCAAATTAAAAATCGAACTGAACTATATTATAACAATATAAATCAAAAAATCAAATTGAATCATAATTTTATTTTATATATATAAATATTTTAATTATTAATTTTATTAGTTAATTCACTCAATTATTATATATTAATAATAATTACTACTCTTATTAATTAGTAATTAAATTATTTATTAATTTATAAATTAATAGTTAATATTAAAAATAATTTTAATTTAATGTTTAATATGTAAGTTGTTAATTATTATTTATTAAATTATCATTTATTTATTTTAGTCTTTGAATAATTAAACCAAAAAATATATATTTTATTTTATTTTGATTTATAAATGAAAAGTTTTTTTTTATAAATTGAAATAATCAAATATCGAACCAGCATTTAACCAAATTTAATTGTTCTAAAAGAATCAAAAATCGAGTTGAACTGTCCCAACTTTATATGAAATTGAATCGATTAGACTAAAAATTTAAGACGATATCAATTTTCTATTTTTAAAATTCCTAAAATTTCAGTTTAATCTCAAAGATTTATAAATCTTTAAATTTGACCGAATCGTTCTCACTCCTAATTCTATTATTAGAACAATTATAAAAAGATTATATTGTGAGGTTAACCATGATTAAATCAACCTTATTTCTATTCTTACATTAAACTCTAATCGTCTCTCATTTTATCTAAAAATAACTCTTTTTTTGTGATTACTGTCGATATATTTTACCGGTGATAAACATTTTTTCTCTTTATTTTTTATTTTAATAAAGTGAATTATTTTATCTGTTAATTAATTTTTTTGTCTCTCTTTTGAGAGTTTTTATTTTTAAATTTGTTATTTTGTCTCTCTTATTAAGAATTTTTATTCTTTTTTTGAGAGTTTGATTATTTAGTGATATATAATGATATATTATTGGCTATATTTTCTCAAATCTATTATAGTATATTTTATGGATTTCAGTTTACATAACGCTATAATATCATATCTGATGAGATTTTTATAATTAATAAAAATACAAAATCATCGAAAAATATTCATATGAAAATAGAACCATAATTTTAGAGTTAAATTAGTATACAATTATTAATAATATTGATATATAATGATATATTATTGGCTATATTTTTTCAAATTTATTATAGTATATTTTATGGATTTCAGTTCACATAACGTTATAATATCATATCTGATGAGATCTTTATAATTAATAAAAATACAAAATCATCGAAAAATATTCATCTGAAAATAGAACCATAATTTTAGAGCTAAATTAGTATATAGTTATTAATAATATTGAGAATCGATTCCATATTAGCGTTAGCATTTTAAATTATAAGATTATTTTCTTTTATAAATATCGTATAACAATTTATAAATAAAAATATCTTTTATTATTCTAAAAAAAGTTAATCATGATTAATATTTAAATAGATTCCGCATAATATTGAAAACATTAATGCAAATTTTCTCTTCCCCTATGCTTTTCCTTAATTGTTTGGGTCTGCATGTATTACTATCACTATTATTATTATTATTATTATTAAATCTACAAAATTATAATTATTTATTTATCAAACAAGTAATATGATAAAACTGAGTGTATTTAATTTATTTTGTTCAAATATTTATATTGTATGATTTTTTGATATTTTATTATTTATATAGCATAGTGATTGTGTTTTATGATAAATGTAATAAGGGTGAAGATTTGGTAAAAAAAATATATTGTTCTTTATGCATATAATAATAAGGATCTCAATCCATTGTGAAATTTTTTTAAAAAATATATGATAATAATAATAATAATAATAATAATAATAATAATTATTATTATTATTATTATTATTATTATAATTAATTATTTAAATTACCTACGTATTAAATAAGAATGGATAAATTCAACAATTTCTCACTGCGTTCTTCCAATGTACATGAAATAAAGGTCAGAAAAGGCAATAAGACGAAATGGCAAACACTAAAATGGAAGGGGATAAATAAATATGATGAATGTGTTATTTGTTGGT
>CATIWR010261970.1:0-102490 GCA_949677035.1 Omphalea diandra | reverse complement strand
TATTGCCTATAAATACACCACCAAATGGACTTGAATGCAAGAGGAAAACCATTGATATGTGCCAAAACTCTTGCAAAGTTAATTCATAACTTTAATTCTTTATTTCTTTGTACATAGTTTGGTGTGAGCTTTAAACACCTTAGGTTTGGGTTTGAGTGTGAGCCCCTATATAGAAAACTCTTGTTTAGGTTTGAGAGTTAGCCTAGTTATAAAACTCTTGTATAGGTTGAGTGTGAGCCATGGGAAAACATTTGTAAGGTTTGATGTGAGCTTAAACACTAGGTTAAGTGTGAGCCTTAGGAAAACATTTGTAAAGTTTGGTGTGAGCCTAAACACTAAGTTGAGTGTGAGCTTGTAAAACACTAATGATTGAGTGAAACATCTAATTAGTGAATCGGGGAGTGGAGATAGGGTTGGTTAATACCCGAATCGCTATAAAACTCTTGTGTTCATTCTTCTCATTCTCTTTCTTTAATCTTTCACATTTGTGAGCTTCCTCCAAAATTAAAACTTCAAATTTGCTAGCAATTCAATCGCCCTTCTTGGTGCATTAGGGCCAACAGTTATATTTGAATATATGCATCACATGACATAAGCATGGCAATAGCACTTACATTATTATATTTGAATATGAATATGATGTTTGCATAGTGGCATGACAAAATGTCATATGTTGTGTGTGTGTGTGTTATAGTATTTGAATTAGTAGTGTTTTGGAACATATTAAAAGTATAAGGAGCATATGGGGATTAGTAAAAGGATAGAGGTGATGAAAGAGCGAAGAAAAGGGATTAAAAGATGAATATTGAGTTTCCAACCAATGGTAATGAGACACCATGATTTTGTCCTATTAGGGTAGGTACACAAATTAATTTTTTTCATCTTTTAGGATTAGATTTGTGAGCCAAACAATGTGAAGGAGTGTAGAAAATAAAAAGAAAGAAAAGAAGAAAGGAGGAAGAAAAAAAAGAAGAAGAAGAAGTACGAGAGGGAGAAAAGGGAGCTAGCTTAGAGGAAACCTTAAGTTTTTCTAGTTTTGGCAAAGAAATCCTTGAGGCATTGAAGATAATAGTGGGAATAAGTTGGGACCATCCATGACTTAATAAGCTTAAAGGAGGAGGTAAGCAAATAGCTAATGACACTATACGTGTGATTGGTTAAATGCCATGAATATATACTTAATGGAAAGAAATGTTGTTTAATGTGATGATATTGATGAAAACATTGATGAAAAGATTGTTATACTCTTGAGTTATTTATTTTCATGAGACGTTGATAAATTATAACTTAAGAATGGGAGTATGTGGTCAAATGAGCTGCCAAAGTTATGAGTGTTGTTATTAGTTGCTGAAATTTTATTGGATTTATAATTGATTTGTTGAACGACTAATACTTGATGTTGTTGGCAAGCAACACTATTCATAGCCTGTGTGGCAATGATATATAATAGCCTATAAGACAATAACATTTGATAACCTGTGTGGCAATGATATCTATAGCCTATGTGGCAATAAAATATAACAACCTGTGTGGTAATAACATTTGATAGCCTGTGTTACAATGACATCTATAGCTTATGTGGCATTAATATATAACAACCTATGTGGCAATAACATTTGACAACCTGTGTGACAATGATATCTATAGCTTGTGTGGCAATAATCTATAATAGCATGTGTGGCAATAATAGTCAATAGCCTATGCGGCAATGATATCTATAGCCTGTTTAACAATAATATTTATAGCCTATATAGCAACCAAATATGAAAGCCTTTGTGGCAGTGATATCTATAGCCTATGTGGCAATAATATATGACAGCCTATATGACAATAATATTTGATAGCCTGTATGGCATTTAAGAGTAAAAACTATTTATTTTGTGCATGGATATGGTGATGAGTTATTTATATGTAAATGTTGTTATATTATTTAAGATTGAAGTATCGTTATGAATTTACTTAACTGAGTATG
Source organism: Omphalea diandra (assembly GCA_949677035.1). NCBI lineage: Eukaryota > Viridiplantae > Streptophyta > Magnoliopsida > Malpighiales > Euphorbiaceae > Omphalea > Omphalea diandra. The sequence goes on along the minus strand of CATIWR010261970.1, from coordinate 100,518 downwards.
CAAGCTCACTCTTTTGCATTAAATTTTCTTTCAGGAAGAGTGGACTAAGATTGCATCTAGTTTACATTTTAAAGTTACTGTCTAGCAGTCTAATAGAGGTTGGAGCAGTATGTAATCAATTAGTATTTAAGTTTTTTTAGCCATGTATACTTTGTTGTAAATAGTTACTATGCTGTGAAACAAGATACATAGTGTAAAAAAAATAAAAATAAAATAATTAAAATAAGATATTTTAATGATAATGGATAGAATGAGAAGATTTTAATGATGTTGTGTCACTTTAATATTCCATGTTTTATGAATAAGTTAATGCACCTACTTTAGGAATGATTAGTAAATAGGACGTCACATTTTAGCAGTATCAGAATAGGTAAATGATTATATAGACATGTGTAATATGAATGTGATATATATGATATTTGCATTGTGTTAATACTTACATGCATTGGCATATAGGAGTATAAATGCACTTAATAGAGTTCATGCTGGCCCAGAGGTTAGAGATGAGTCTGTTCATGCACATGAGCACGTTGACCATATTGTATAGAATTTTGTGATGTCACGGAATATTCCAGCTACAAGTGTAAACCTAAATATCATACAGTTTATTGAGATGATGTAGAGATTTGTAATAAAAGCATATGTAGGACTTGCTATAGATAGGAATTATGATATAATGAAGAAGTAAGGAGTAATAGACTTTGAGGGGACTATAGATTTTGTTGAGGCTGAGGAGTGGCTTAGAAGAATTGAAAGAATCTTTAATAGGCTTGAATGCATCCTAGAGCAAACTTTAAGTATGCAATATCTTTGCTTTAAAAGAATGCCTTGGATTTATGGGAGACTATTCTAGGTAGCTTTACTCAATCGATGACGTTAACCTGCATGATTTTCTAAGAGTTTGCAAAAAAAGTAAACACCATTAGTATACATAGATAAGAAGAAGATAAAATTTTTTAATTGAAGCAAAATGATATAATGATGGTGGATTATGAGGTACGATTTATTAAGCTCTCGAGACATGCCCCAAAGTATATGGCTACAGAGGAATTAAAGTGCTCGAAGTTTGACAAGAGGCTGAGGTCTATATTACAATTCTCCCCCTCTTATAGAAATTTTGTCCTTGAAATTTTACTCACTATAACTTTAGAATGGATAGGGATATTGTCGTCTCATATGTTTCTCTACTTCCCAAGTGGCCCTCCTTAAGTGGGTGATGACTCCATCTCACTTTAACCATGAGTATCATTTGATTCCTTAACTGTTTTAGTTGCTGATCAAGAATTTCAACGGGTTGTTCATGATAAGTCATATCATCAGACAATTCAATCTCTGGCTCTAATAATACATGGCTAGGATCATACTGATACCTTTGAAGCATAAAAACATGGAACATATCATGTATCTGAGATAATTATATTGGTAATGCTAATCGATATGCTAAAGGCCCAATTCTCTTTATAATCTCATATGGCCCAATGTACCTTGGACTTAACTTTCCCTGTTTACTAAACCTAATAATGCCTTTCCATGCTGAAACCTTTAAAAATACTTTATCTCCAACCTGATATTCCATTTCTTGTCTATGTTTATAAACATACCCTTTTTGCCTTTCTTGAGCAGCTTGCTAACATCTTCTGACTACTTGGATTTTGGCCATTGTATCCTGTACGACCTTAGGACCCTCTAACTGTCTCATCCCTTCAACATTCCAACAAATTAGACTTCTACATTTCCTGCCATATAAAGCTTTATATGGTGCCATACCAATACTATAATGATAGCTATTATTCAAATATACATTTTATAACCTTTGTGGCAATAATCTATAGCTTGTGTAGCAATAATTTATAACAGTCTGTGTGCCAATAACATTTAACAACCTGTGTGGCAATGATATTTATAACCTTTGTAGTAATAATCTATAATAGCTTGTGTGGCAATAACATTCGATAGCCTGTATGGCAATGATATCTATAACTTGTGTGACAACAATATTTATAACCTATGTAACAATCCAATATGAAAGCCTTTGTGGCAGTGACATCCATAACCTATGTGGCAACAATTTATGACAACCTATGTGACAATAATATTTGATAGCATGTGTGGCATTTAAGAGTAAAAACTCTTTATTTCGTGCATGGATATTATGATGAGTTATTTATATGTAAATGTTGTTATGTTATTTAAGATTGAAGTATTGTTATATATTTACTTACTGAGTATGCAAGCTCACTCTTTTGCATTAAATTTTCTTTCTGGAAGACTAGACTAGGATTGCATCCAGTTTACATTTTGAAGTTGTTATCTAGCAGTTTAATAAAGGTTGGGTCAGTATGCAGTCAATTAGTTTTTAAGTTTATTTAGCCATATATACTTTGTTGTAAATAATTACTATATTGTGAAACAAGAAACTTAATGTAAAAAAAAAATAAAAATAATATAATTGAAATAAATCTTTTAATGACAATGGATAGAATGAGAGGATTTTAATGATGTTGTGTCACTTTAGTATTCCATGATTTATGAATAAGTTAATGCATCTACTTTAGGAATGATTAGTAAATGGGACTTCACACTTATTGCATACTTCACATAGGGCAAGAGTTTAACCTTATTTACTTTATATAGTGAGAAAAACTTATTAATGATTGATTTTAAATCACCAAAAATCTTGAGAAATGAAATATCCATATCTAATTCCATTTTAAGGCTTAGGATCAAGGCTTGATACTCTATTACATTTTTTAAACATAACTTAGTGAGGCTGAATGCAAATGACAATATTTCTCCTTTAAGAATGGTGAATACAACTATAGCTCTTACACCATCACATCTAGCGGTGCCATCAATGAATATTGTTCAAGGCCATGGAGTTTCAATGAAGAAAACTTATTCATTAGAAAGATTTTTAGAGAATGCCCAATCATTAAAAACTGGATGATATGCTAAGAAATTGACTAGAGATTGCCCGTTGATTGTTTTTTATGGCACATGATTTATTTCAAATTCTTGAAGTAAAAGTGCCTATTTGGCTAACCTACCAAACAAGACTAGTCTTGACAAGATGTATTTTATTAGAACAACTCTTGTTGCTAGAACAGGCAAATTGAGTGGGCCTATAAGTGGGGCAATAACTTTTTAGTGGAAAACATCAATACCAAACACATCTTCTCAATAAAAGTGTAATTTAACTTTACCCCATTCATCATCCTACAAAGGTAATGGAGTGCATGTTCTTTCTCTTCATCATTTATTTAGTAAGTCAAACTCCCACATAATGTTATTGGACAATAATATAAAATAAGAGGTCATCCTTGAATTGGTTCATTAAAGATAGGTGGACTTAACAAATACTCTTTAATGCACTTGAAAAGATTGCTACATGTTTCATCCCACTTAAAGGGACATTTTTCTTCATAAAATGACTAAATGGTTGACATCCTTGCTAGATTATAAATAAACCTTCTAATATAGGCCAACCTCTTTTTGCAAACTTTTAAGCTCATGCATGTTTCTCAGCTTAGGCATTTTAAGCATGACATCAATTTTTAATTAATCAACTTCGATGCCTTTATGTCGTATGATGAAGCCTAAGAATTTTCTAGAATAGACTTTAAAAGCATACTTCAAAGGGTTCATTTTAAGGTTAAACTTCCTTAAACATTCAAAGAGTTTCCATAGATCTTAAAGATGGTCAACTGCCTCTTCAGACTTCATAACTAAGTCATCAACATAACATTTTGACATTTTTGTGAAGCATCTCATGACAGATAATTTGTGTGGCCCTTTGATAAGTAGCTTTTACATTTTTAATCCAAAAGGCATAACTTTATAACATTATATTCCTTTTAGTGTTCTAAATGCTATTGCTTCTACATTTTTTAATGCTATTAAAATTGATTATAGCCAGAGAATCCATCAAAAAATGATAATTTGGCATACTCGATGGTGGCATCAACCATAATTTCAATGATGGGAAGTGAGAAGTCATTTTTTGATAAGCATTATTAAGATCTCAAAAATTAATGCATATCCTTATTTGCCTATTCTTCTTTCTAATTGGATCATGTTTGAGATCTTAGTTGGATATTAGACCTTATGAATAAATCTAGCTTGAATCATCTTATTAACCTCTGCTTTGATTAATAGAATCAACTCAAGTAAAAAATGCCTTTGAGCTTGCTTGATCAATCTTGTCCTTTTTCTTATTTCCAGATGATGAACTGCAACTTCTAGATTTAAACCAGGAATTTTCTTATATGACTAAGAAAATATGTAATGATACTCAACAAACAAGTCTATGTAAGCCCTTTCTTTTTTTATAAATAAACTTGTGCTTAGAAAGAAAGGTCTTGGATCTTCATAAAAACTCTTTCTATATCTTTAGTGTGGGCATCTCGAATAGTTTACTACTTTTAAGAAATTGGCTTTCAGCTACTTAGCTACCTCTTCCTTCATTAATTGGGCCTATTTAGTCACATTCGTCTGAACTTCTACTTTATAAGATTCATATACTAGTAGGTGGGAATTCTTTGCTCAATTATTTATCTATCAACCCTTGGCATGTCTTCATACATCCATGCAAAGAATCATTGATACTTCCTAAATAGTTGTTAAAACTTCATTCACTCTTTAGGGGTGATGTTTCTGGTGATAAGAAACTTTTGGGATTTTCCTATGTGTTAAGATTAAAAATAGTAGTGTGCACAAAATTAATGTTAAATATGCTCATGAAATGATGCATGTCATGCACATTTCCATTAAAAAAAACATTCCACAAGTGGGCAAATTCATTGTTCATTACTTTAAACTTGAAAATGAATACATGGTCATCGTTGAACAAGCTCAAAATAAAGACATTTATAATATCATAGGTAGGGGATTCTTTTAAGGGAACATTTGGAGTATCTTCTATGCTGGGCTAATTTTTGTTTCCCTTTTGCTTCTCAATCTCTTATTTGGTGTGTTTAGAGAGAAGCTTTAGGTCATCATCATTATGCTACTCAGTGCCTGCTTTGCCTACCTTTTTCAATACCAATCATTGCCTTTAAAAACCTTTTAAATTATTATTTCACCTCATTTATACGTAACCTTATCTTCAAGAAACTTTTTGATAATGCATCACTTACAACTCTTCTTTTGTTCCAATCTCTCTAAGTGACTGTCCTTATTAGTCTTTATCCCCTACCATTTTAAAGAAGTTTGTAATCATCTATTTAATAATGGCTAGTTCAATCCCTAAATACCTTCCCTTAATGATGTTACGTGGCTCATTTGGTTCCCATTTCAAATATCGCTCTTGCCTAGTTGGCACATTCAACCCTTCTTTAGTTAGCACACTTACTTCCCTCACTTGTTGATTAAGTAGTGGTTATTGATATGACTTGTTTATCTCTTCATGTGGCCAATAGTCTTATGGGCCTTGTAAGGTCTAAAAGGAATCCTCATTTTCCTCTTCTTCTACTTTACTTCTGAAATATAAAGCTTTTTTTTCTTTTTTTAAATTTCTCTTGTATTTCCCAATATGTGTACTCCACCTCACTGATATTTATTTGCTTAGAAAAATCCACCTCTGGATATATCAAGTGATTCCTCCTCTGATTGAAGTTCTTCTTTGTCCTCTTCCACTGCTTTTCTCTTATTCATAAAGTATTTCAACAAGAGCCCTAATGGATCGCTAAACCTGAATTGGCATAACTTTTTCGATAACCCAATCTAGTCCTTATTGTTTGAGTGAAATATTTAGAGACTTAGATACAACCATGACATTCTTTCAAAGTCTTTGCCCTGAAAGAAAATTCATCCTTCACATGGTATTTTCTACTTTAAGAAAAACTGAGTTCTTAGTGACCCCAATGACATGTAAACCCCTAAGGTATGGTACTATGATACTTAACATATATATTACATCTTCTACTTCAACACCAATTATAACTACCTCTCATTTATATGAAATCTTCACTTTTTGATGCACAGTGGAAAGCACTCCTCGCTAATGGTGATACTAATGTCTCTTTAATAATAATAAGAATGTCAATGAGATGTTTAACATTGTAAACTCCATTATAGCCTTAATAATCCCTATCTCACCATAGTTTAGAAAATCCCCACATCTAGGTGATACTCTTAGAAGTCTCTAAGTCTGTCATAGACATCCTAAACTTTGATAATAACTTTAAGGTGTATATATTATTAATTCCTAATCCATTATCTACTATAATGAATGATGTGCACTTCCCTTTTACTTTGGCCTTCATAAATAGTGCCATGTTATGGTCACACCATTCAAGTGGAAAATTGTCATTAATGAATATTATTTTCTCCTTATTCAGATTCCTTAGCAAAGTTAATACTTCCATTAAAGACAATTTTCTTGGAAATAACCAAACTAGAAAATGCTTACACCATGGCCTTCTTATGCTCTCTAGATGTGATCAATAATTCTAACACATTACACTAGATGAGGGTCCTCTTCATGTAACATGAGTGACTTGTATCTCACCTTCTCCTCATCACCATCTTCCCACATGCTTATCTTCTTCATCTTAAGCTCCCTCGTCTCTTCATCTGAACGCTCCCAGGGATTGATTGTGACAGCCCATTTAATAATCATTAAAATTCTCTCTAAGTCTATCCATTGTCATTGAAAGACCTGATTTAAAATTTTTTTTCACTATGTCTCTTGTTCACCACATAGTAACTATTTACAACAAAACAAACATGGATAAACAAACTAAAATACTAATTGATTGCATATTGGCCCAACCTCTATTACACTGCTAGATAACAACTTCAAAATGTATACTGGATGCAATCTTTAGTCCACTCTTCTTGAAAGAAAATTTAATGCAAAAGATTAAGTTTGCATACTCAGTAAGTAAATGCATAACGATACTTTAATCTCAAATAACATAACCAACATTTAAATATTAATAACTCACCATCATATTCATGCACAAAATAAAGAGTTTTTACTCTTAAATGCCACATAGGCTGTTGCCACATAGGGCTGTATATCTCATTGCCACATAGGCTATTGAATGTTATTGCCACACAAACTGTCAAATGTTACTGCCACACAGGATATCAAATGTTATTGCCACCTAGGCTGTCAAATGTTATTGTCACATAGGCTATCAAATATTATCGCCACACAGGCTATCAAATATTATCGCCACACATGCTATCAAATGTTATCGCCACACAAACTATCAATTTTGCCTATTTGCTTTCATCTTTTCCATCAATTTTACTTGTGGCATATGATCATCTTAGTTCATTAGTAGCTTAAATTATGAATTAGGCTAGGTGTTTTACTTTTTCTAAATAGGTTTAGGTAGAGCTATGATGGTTGTAAGATGGAGGTTCTTAGGATGATGCATGAACAAATAAATTATGCATGTATGCATGAGATGCACATGTCATTTATAAAAGATCCTTCCAACCTCATTTCTCCCGCACATGAGGTTTAGTGGCTTTTTCTTAAGTGTGATCTTATTTAACTATCAACATGGTATAATGAATATACGTGGTTCCTTGGACAAGGTAAGGCAAAAAATCTCGAAAGACCATTTATAAAATTAGACTAAGAAGGCTAAAATTTACATAGAAGAACTTTTTTACATAAAAGGAAATCCTTCTTTACATAAAAAGGAGGGGATATATATGAAAAGGTAATATCAACATCACACAAAGTAGGGAATACATAAATATTTACATTGGGTAATGATATTTACATTAATGAGAGAATGAGGAATACATTGAATGCTTATGTAGGGGAAGACTTAAAGAAGCTATTTGAGGATTTCAACCCTCCTTTAAAAAGAATGCAAATATGAGTGGTGTCCAATTCTAAGGCACTATACTTCCTACATGCACTTAATGGTTCAAAAAGTTTATTGAAGCATATGGTTCCCATAAGTTTGGAGTGGTTGTTCTATATCCCCCCATTTAACATACTTAAAGATACTTAGCTTGTGAGTGATGAATCATTCATACCATCTCCTAAGCTTGAATAGAGCTTAAGTTTTATGTTTGAAGAACCCATTGGTTATTTAAAGAGTTAATCTAGTACGGATAATGAAGTATGAAGACTACATGAATGTAATGGATAGTTTAATTAATAAGGATAAGATTATAAATGTGAATTAGATATTATAGTGTGAAGTCAATTTTGTTAGTCCCTAATAGAGTCGCCATTGTGAGAACCTTAGTTTCATGGTTATGCTCGAACAAGTGGAATCTTGCTTATGATTCCTAACCTTTTATTGACCATTAAAAGGCTTAAAAGGATAAAGGTCATATATTGGTACAACCCTATTTGATAACAAACATTAGGATCATTGAGGGATCTTGAGAAGGGTTCACTATAATTTGAAATTAAGTGGTTAATGAGGTGGCCAAGGTGGGAAAATATTTTGGCACCACCCCTAAAGCTTGATTGGAGTCACCACCTTATTTAATAGGGATAACATTTTAGATGAGGATGGACTTTGGGTTTAATAGGTCAATTAGAAGGCTTAACCCATCTTTACTCCATAAGAGATTACGTTAGGAATTAGGTACAATATGAGAAAGAGGTTATGCACCTCTAAATCACTTAGACTTTAAGATATAACCTTCGAGTATCTTTGGTTAACAATTACAATTTTAGTCTGATTAATTAGTTAGTCCATTTTAGGTGGCCCTAAACATTCATGTAGCATAATTTCATCCATCCACAATAATCAAACATTTACAAGCAATCACCATGGGAAGGGAATTACACATGTGATCATACAAAGGGAGGAACCATGCAATTAAATAATCATAATCCATGCAATGATCCTTTATTCTAACCTACAAAATGATCTTAAGTTAGTCCATAAAAGATAGCTCAAATGAAGGGAGAACAACCCTTAAATCTAAATAAGGTGAATAATAAAAGGAAACCATACTACCTTAACTTAATCCTTTGGGAGCCTACCTTATTTATTCCATGGTCTTCAATGTCATTTACCTTATTAAGGATCAATTAGAGGTCTCATTCTACTATCCAAGTACACTATTGGACATAAGAAGTATGCAATGAATCATCACCCATATTAATTGCGTGTATTGGCATCAATGGAAGAGGATAAAAAGCATAAAGGACTAAGTATGCAAATGGAGGCATGAATGCATTTGGACAAAATATAAAGCCAAAAATAAAGGATCATAAGATGGTGAATTCCTCTCCCAACCTATCCTAATCATCTTGAATGTGCCTAAAGAAAAAAAAAAGTATTATTAGCTATAAAAGTGTTAATATATAAGTTAGGATGATACCAATGGATGTTCATAAAACCTTTAACTACTAAATAATGAACACTAAAAATGGGGTCTTTAGATAGTAGATCCTCCCTCAAATACCATGCTTTTACCACTAATTCCCAAAGTGGGGTGAAAAGGAAAAGTTAGCCATGTAGAGGCTAACTTGAACTCTTTAGTAGATGCATGATAAAGGAAAGGATAACATGACAATAAGAGCACATTTCATGCTTATCCATAACCAATAATATAAAATGAGAAAACAAGATAAATAAGGCATAAAGAATCCCATTTATGCATATTAATTTAATGATTTTTTTTATAATTATGGCCTTAAAATGGGAAATAAGGATCATAGATTGTTACAACCTACCCCATCCCTATAATAGATAGGCTCAAGAAATAGAAAAAAGCCAAGAGATGAAAAAAGTAATAAAAAAAAGCTTATTATGAATAGTTTCTCTAAATAGGAGTAGAGATTTGTATAGATAACTTGGTGTTTGCACACACCTTTATGCTTAAAATATGTAAAATTCAAAAGAAAGAAAAAAAAGAGGAAATAGAAGAAAGGGAGGGAAAAATAAGTTCCTAAGATGCTTAGCTCTTATCTCTTAGCCTTTAGAGGCATTTTTGTATGGGAAATCTTTCTCATAATGCAGAGGAAAACAATGTTAGGAAGGTGAAAAGCTTAAGATTACCTTGAATCTCTTAGATGGATGTTTGGTTAAGAGATTATTTTGATAGAGTTTCCTGAGGTTGATCTTGATTTCCTCCTTCCTCTTTAAAAGGAAGTTATTTATAATGGGAAAGGGGTGCAGTTGAGCCCAATGGCTTACATTGCAAGACCCCATCTCCTTTGATACTCTTTGCAAATGACAACAAGGAAAATTCTACAGATTAAGGTTTGTCAGTTATCTATATAGACTTGGGATTATTTATACATACCTTGAGTTAGTTGTACAACTCTTTTAGGCTTGAGGGCTCATTGTTTTAGAAGCTTTCTACTATTAGATTTTTATAGGTTATTTGTATAGCCCTTTAATGGTCTATAAAACCCTATTTAGTTAGTTGAATAACTAACAAGGTTGTTTATGTAGATAATTATTCCACTCCCTTAAAGACTATCTTGGTTTGGGTGTTTAAAACATAGGTTTGATTTAAGGTTTCTCCCAAACTTTAGCCTCTTTCTTGGGCATTATTTCCCCCATACTTTTAGGAAAAAATTCAAGTAGTTTCTCATCATTAGGCTTGCATCCTTATGAACCAAAATCTAATGCTTACATATATCCTTATAAGTCCATGCACTAACTACTTGAATTTTTTATTTTCTTCAGGTGTAATGTCATTTGTGATTAACAAAATTTTGGGATTTTCCTATGTACCAAAATTAAAAGTAGTGTTATGCATAAAATTAAAGTTAAATATGCTCATGAAATGATGCATAATATCTTTAGGAAAGAAATCACATAAATCAACAAATTCATCATTCATTGCTTTGAATTTTAAAATGAATCCATGATTGTTCTAAAATAAACTCAAGACAAGGACATTTATAGTATCATTAATAAGGTTTTCTTCTAAAGGCAATTAGGGGTTTCTCCGGTGTTGAGCTATTATTTGTCTTCTTCTTTCTCTCCCTTTAGAGCAGTCTCTTCTTCCTCTTTAATGAATCAAAGAAAAGCTTTAGGCCACTATTAGTTTGCTACTCAATGGTTTTCTTAGCTACCTCTTTAGTATCAATCGTTGCCTTAACAACCTTTTCAAATTTTGCTTCATTGCATTACCACCCAACTCAATTTTCAAGAATCTTTCCCCTACAGCTATTACCTCTAGCTTATGGACTTCTTTATTTGTCTCTACCTCTTTTAATGGCAACCCTTCATCTTTCATAGTTTTAAAAGAATTCTCAATCATTTTTTCAATATTTGCAAGGCTAATTCCCTTATATGCTCCTAGATTCTTTTACTCCCTACTATCACTAGTCGAGTAGTTCTTGCCTAAACAATCTATTCATCACTTCTTTAAGGGTTTACTTCTTCTTACCCTAGGGCCTATCATCCCACTGACGTTACATAGTCCAAAATGGATCTCTTTCCTCTTCCTCTTCTTTCTACCTAAGGAACAAAGCCTTTATTTCTTCTTCCTCACTCTTTTAGCTCCTTTTCTTAAATGTCTCTGAGCATATTTTTATTCTAGCCCTTTCTTCATTATGTGCACCTATCTAGAGAATATCTCTTATAAGTCATCAAGAGATTCTTTCTTTGATTAAACATTTTATTCTTTTTCTTATACTTCTTCTCCTTCCTTATGAAGTATTTAGATAAGCGTCTCTAAAGTTCTTTAATCTTACGCTTATCCTAGCTCTTTAACCTAATCTAGGCTTAGCCAAATAAGTGGGAAAACTTAAAAACTCCTATGACATTCTTGCCAAGCCCTATCTTAAAAAAAATTCATTTTCTGTATAATAATTGCCACTTTGGGGTCCATCCACTCATCTGTAATCTTAATGACATAAAATCCTCTTAAGTCTGGTATTGCAATGCTAAATATGGGTCCCATTTTTCCCATTTCAGTATAAATAGTGATCACTTCCCCCTTTTATGGGATCTTCACTTTTTGATGCAAGGTAGGGTGCATTCCTTTTAGAGGATGGTACTAGAGCCTTCTTAATAACAAAGAAATATCATTGTGATATCCAAAATCATAGACTCCACTATGGTCTCCACAACTGCAATTACCAGGGTCTTGAAGATTCCAATAGTTGGCCTCCCACTATTTCATAAAAGTAAATAACTCTTAAGGATATCCATAACTGCCATAGTCATCCCAAGATTGAGTAGCAGCTTTAGTGGACATATGTTGATTTCTAGCCCATTATTTACATTGATACATGGTGTACGTTTTCTTTTTACCTTAGCCCTAATGGATAACACCATGTTGTGATCCCTTCTCTCGAGAGGTAGATCTTTATCACTAAAACTACCTTTCCCTTATTTGGATTTCTCATTAAAGTGACTGCCTCAGTAAGGGATGCCTTTTTGGAAATGGAAAGGCCAAACAAAGCCTCGATCATGGCTCTTTTGTGCTTTTTCATGGTAATTAATAGCTCCTATACACTAATTTGGGCATGTGTCTTTTTTAATGGCCTTAAAAATTATACTTTCTTCTTTCTTTTATTCACTAGAAGCTATTTTGCTTTGTTCTCTACTTAAGGCTCCTCACTTGCCTCATTGTTCAGATAATACCAATCACTTTTTAGTGACATGGTTAACTTGTGCCTCCACCTTCACCTCATCAGTTTCCTTTAATACATCAATATGCTCCTTAAGCTCTTTTCCCACCTCATCTAAACTTTTCAATGGGTTAATAGCACAAACATTAACAATAGCTTTTGTAGATGTTACCTCCTCAAAGGTTAGCATCATTACTTCCTTAACAATCCTCAATGCCATCATAAAGGTTCCTTAGGTAGGAGGTAAATATTATGATAGGTAAGGAAGGGGTTTCTCTTTATGCTCGATTACCCTGAAGTGGGTGGAATAATGGTCTTCAAATCAATAAGATCTTATATCTCATGCCTCAATCTGTAGCATTCATCCATAATATAACCTGCCTCTTCGTGGAAAGCATAATAGGCATTAACATTATATCCCTTTAGCAATGGATTTTAGCGGTGGCCTAGGTGTTAATGGCTTTAACAACCTTTTCTTTTGAAGTCACTTGAATGCCTTTGACAATGCCATGCATTAATTTGTTAACTGTCTTACTGAAGGTATAATATTCATATTAGCTATCTTATTCCCTTTAGTCTATCCTTAATGCTAATAATTTCTTTTTCTTGAGTATTAGCTCTTAAGGTTTGACTATAACTCTTCTGCTTGAAGCCTTGCTTCTCTTAAGTCATTAAAAGTCCTTACCAATATACCCCTTATCTTTGTATCAATGTTCAATAGTGCTCCTCTAATGATCATCTTAACTTGCTCCCTTTTTATTAGCCTTATTCTAACTGCAATAACCATCTTTTTCCATTTCCTCAAGTAATCAATAAAGCTCTTACCATAATTTTGTTTTAGTGACTCTAAATCTTGGAGAGTAAACTTTAATTCAAAATTATAAGCATAATTCTATGGAAAAAGCCTTAGAGAACTCTTTCCAATCTTTCCTAATAGTCTTTGGCTATATAAAACACGAAGTCTTTAAAGACCCATCTAATACTAATTGAAGTAGATCTAACATCATCTCGATGGAACCTTAAAGGCCCTCATAGTAAGCACATAAGATTGGATATGGTTCTTCAAGTCTTGAATTCTTGTGAACTTAGAGATTTATAGCATTCAAATGCTAGTAAAGAGCTTCTTTAATTTTCATGTTAGCAATTCCTCAATGTTAGGCCCCTATTCCATCCCTTTTGCATTTAAGGTCTTTTAGATCTTTTCAAACTACTTGACAAACCCATCCATCTTTGCATTGTCCTTACTATCTCTTACATCCTTATCCAGTGTAACTGTCACACCATTTACCTCCTTCATAACATTATTCTTATGATAGTCCTCCATCCTGAATAAGTCATCATTTATTATCACTAGTGTTAATGTATCCACTAGGCCTTTTCTCTTAACCATTCTATGAGAGGAAGCTTCCTTATTCTTTGATAATATCTTATAAGCACCTTTGTACTTCCTTAGTGACTTACTCTTCTATCATATGGCTGAATTCTACGTGCATCTTTTCTATTAGCTAGCTCTGACTGGATTATTTAGTTATCTTATGGGTTTTGTACTAGATTAGGCATCTTGTTTTTTCTTAACCAATCTTCTACCTTTCTTCTTCTAAGTGGGTCCAGGTGGAGCTATGATTTCTACACAACAAAGGTTATTAGAATGATGCATGAACATATATGCATCGCATGCTTATATTATTTTCAAAAGCATAGATTCTTCTAACCTTAGTCCACCCACACATGAGGTTTAGTGTCCCTTTGTTAAGTATGGTCTTATTCAACTATCAATAAGGGATAATAAACTCATATAGTCCCTTCAACCAAGCAAGTTAGGAATTCTAAAAGAGCATACATGCTTAAAAGAAAATTATAATTTACATAAAAAAAATCTTCTTTACATAAATAAGGAAATGTATAACGAAAGGAAATATATTTTTGTGTAATAAGGGAATGGGAAATTTACATTAGGAGGCATCATTTATGTAACGGGGAATGGGCTTATATCAATAGAATAATATTTACATGATAGGTAATGGGGATACATAAACATTATCGTTGAGGGAATTCTTTTTACAAAATTTGACCATGATTTTTAAAGATTCCCGCCTTAGAAAAGAATACAAATAAAAGGCTTATCTTATTCTAAGTTATTATAGTTCTTGCATATGTCTATTTGATTTAAAGTGTTGCTATAGTAGATGGCTTCAACATACTTAGGGACAGTTATATGGCCCCATTTGACATACTTGAAGGTACTTGGCTTACAAGTGATGAATCCTCTACACCATCTCCTAAGCTTGAATGGATCTTAAGTCTTAAGTTTAGAGAAGCCATCACTTAACTAAAGGGCTAACCTAATACATGTTGTGTATGTAAATTCTACATGAATGTAATGAGCAATTCAATTAGTAAGGGTAAAGATTTCAAAAGTGAACTAGAGATTATGGTGTGAAGTCAATCTTATTAGTCCCTAAAGGAGTTACCATTATGAGCTCTTCGATCAAGAGTTTCATGGTTGGGCTTAAATGAGTGGAATCTTACTTATGACTCCTAACCATTTATTGATCATCAGGAGGGTCAAGAGGATAGTGGTCATTTATTAATACAACCCTAATTAATGGCATATGAAGGGTTCATCAAGGGATTCTTAGGACGGTCTTTCAATAGGTAGAAGCCTTTTTGAGATCAAGTGGCCAACAAGGGGCCAAAAAGGAGGTGATATTTTGGTGTCACCCTAGATACTTGACTGGAGTCACCACTTGATTGGTTGAGGAAAAATTTTAAGCAAGGAAAGATTTTGGTCCTAATAGGTTAACTAGAAGGCTCAACCTATATTCACCCCATCAAAGATCGAGTTTGGGAATCAGGTAGGTAGTAGAAAAGAGGTTAGGCACCCTTAAATTGCTTAGACCTTGAGGTTTGGCCTTTAGGTATCTTTGGTTCACATTTGCAATTTTTGTCTTTATTGATTACTTATTTCATTTTAAGTAGTTCTAACCATATATTAAACACATATTCATCCATTCATAACATTCAAATAGCATAAGCATTCACCATGCAGATGTGGATACATCATCAAACATAAAGAGAAATGCATATAATCATATGAATGAATAGAAATTATGAAATAATTAGCCTTTCTAACCTATAAAACTAAGCACAAATTAATCCTTATAATATAGAATGAGCACAAAAGAAAACAACCATATACTTAATCAAATCAACTTAAGGGAAGAAACTATGTCATCCTTACCTTACCGTGAGAACACTTAGATCATTTACTCTCAAATATCCAATATCATTGATCTCATAAGGGATCAATCAAGGTCCTAACCTGCTACCTTAAACATCATGTCATACATAAATAACACAATGAATCAAATTATGCATTAGTGACATGAAAATGCATCATGAAGGATGTATGACATAAAAGCATGTGGATGAAAGAATAAAACAAAATAGGCCAGAATGTAGGGCTAAAATGTGGTTTCATATGTATCCTAAAAATCTATCTCAAATCCTAAGTGTGATGGATATGCCAAAAGCATGATGGAAGTAATCATAACCATTAATAGGGGTACGATGCAAACTAAAGTGAGAAGATGAATAATGCATCAAAATGACTTAAAAATGTTAAATAGGTAGCATGTTAAGTATCATTAATTAGGATACTTAGTGGTCAGAACCTCCATACGTGAAACATTTCTACAATATATGCCATGAAAGTGGTAAATGGGCTATGTTAGATATGAAGAAGGCCAACTAAACCTCCTTCAAGATTGTGATCGACAAAGTAGTAAAATACTCAAATAAATATAATAATCATTTGTAAATCTAAAAGCAATAAAGGTGTCATTAGCTTTATAATCCTTTCCCTATCATTTTCCTTCAAAAACTTGTTTGAAATGGTGGTAAAATAAGATAATCATAGTATGAGAGATGCTAATCACCCATTAAAACATAATTATTTATGAAATATAGCCTAAACATGATGGATAGAGGGTCATTGGTTATTGCAACCTACTTTATTCCTCGCACTATTAGGCTTAAAAAATAAAAAAGCAAACCAAAATCCTAAAAAAAAAAAAACTAAGAAAGATTCAAACTATGAATTGTGCATGTAAATAGTTTTTATATTATGTACAAATAACTAGTTGTCTATATAAAATACTAGGTCCATTTTAAACAAAATTCCAAAGGAGAGAAAGACAAGAGAGAAGAAGATGAAGGAAGGGGAACAAAGGCCTAATATGGCCTGAGGGTAACCTTTTAGCCCTTAAAGGCATTGAAAGTGTAAAAATCTCTCTAGAAGTGTAAGGAAAATAATGAAAAAAAAAGGGATAAGCTTAGCTTTTTCCATGAATCTCTTTAACTAGGGTTAAGGTTCTTAGGTTTTCTATATGAGAGGGATTTTTAGAATTCAGTTTTTAGTTTGGCAGGATCTCTCAGAGGTCTCTCTTAGCCTCCCTCTCCCCTTCAAATGATGGGTTATTTATATAAGAAAAGGGGTGCAATTATGCCCTGTGGTATGGATTGCACCTTATCCCTTCCTCTTCCTTATTATCTGAGTATAAGATTAATGAATATTCTAAAATTTATAGTTTATAATTTGTCTATATAAATTAAGAGTTATTTGTACATACCATAGGTTATCTATACAACCATTTAGGCTTGATTGGTTATTATTTTAAAACCTTCTTACTACTAGGGCTTTTAGAGTTATATGTATAGACCACTCATTTAATCTATCATCAAGCTTTTTCAATTTGGAGTGTTTGAGAGATAAGTTTGATTCAATATTTTTACCAAGCTATTATATCTTTTTTGGGCATTTTTTCCTCCATCCTTTTAAGAATAGATTCAACTAGTTTCTCATCATCGGTCTCATACCCCAGTAACCCAAAATCTAGTGCTTACACTTTTTTATTATTATTATTTCTCTCTTTCCCTCTTTTATTCTTTTTCAATATCTTGCTGCCCCTAAACTTGAATTTAACTTTATGATTTTGAAACTTTTTTCAATTTGTGATGCCTTTTTGGTAATCCTTATTGTAATGCACATGAAATAATAATTTACTTTATTGAATAACATATTTTTACTCAATTCTCTCGATAAGGGAGGCAAAAATCAATTTTAGTTATATGGTTATGAGAAAGGTTATGGGTTAAAGAAAGAAAAGGCTAATCTATACTCACAAATGAGAATGTTTTCAGGCTCAAAAGTGTAATAAATAACAATGTTTGTTAAGGTATAGATATTGGTGAAATGAGAGGCTAATAAATGCCTTATAATCTCTTTAGAATTGCTATGTCTAGGATTTCACCTTGAAAGATGATTTAGAAAGTTCTAGCATGGATTGAAGTATCCACTTGCTTAAGTTATGTATAATTATTAATTTTCACTCTAAATTTCATTTTTTTCCAAGGTGTGATCATATTTTTATTATTCTATTATAAGCAAACTTCACTTAATTGATTCAAACATGTGGTTATCATATTCCTCTTAGATTACCAAATATTACTAGCCTAAAATAAAATGCATGATTACAATAACATAACATGCATGTCAATAATAACTAAATACATTATGAAGCTTCCCCCATACTTAAATTCATCATCATTGCCAATGATGACAATTAATGAATAAGAAAAGAAAGGCAAGAAACATCCTTTAATAAAGGCTTAATAAAGAAAATAAGAAGGAAAACATGCAATTAAAAGATAAGCTTACAAAAAAAAAGGGCTAGGAACATTAATCATAACAGATTTTTAACGTTAGAGTTTAACATAAGGAGATAGAGAAATAAAGAAAAACATAAAAAAATAAAAAACATAAATATAAGTATAAATAACACAAACAATTGAAACTAAAAAGCAAGGAACAATGTTCAAAAGTCAGTGGGAGGCAGTGGTGGAGGAGTAGTAAGAAACTCTTGACTTATATTTTACTGTAGGTTGGTGATTGTCTTTCTTTAATATTTTATGCATGCAACTTGTATGATTAGTACCCCTCACATTAGTGATGGT
The DNA here is from genome assembly GCA_949677035.1 of Omphalea diandra. Classification (NCBI taxonomy): domain Eukaryota; kingdom Viridiplantae; phylum Streptophyta; class Magnoliopsida; order Malpighiales; family Euphorbiaceae; genus Omphalea; species Omphalea diandra. The sequence continues at coordinate 81,977 of CATIWR010261970.1, read as the reverse complement.
CCAACCAATGAACTTAATTATACTCCTTAACACATTTCATAACTTCTCTTATTATTTTTGGTTTAATTCATTAAAGATTAGAACAAGTAAAGTGTTAATTTTCTCCTAAATATATATGTCTAAAATGAGAACATAAAGGTATAGTTGTAATTAAGGAGGCTTACAAATAAAAAGAGGAGGTTCCTTGAAATGCTTTTCACTATCCAATACATCAGCAACAAAAAAAAAGATGAAGAGTCAACATTATGCATCTCAAACTTCGAAGTAACAATCCCTGACATGTTTTGGCAATACAACTCTTTGCAAGTCATACCATTTTAATTTTTTCAACATCTAATTTCTCCCTTTTGTTAAAAAACTTTTATGCACGCTCTTCTATAACATCATTTTGTAAGCATCTCTATTATTCTATGGGTTGCTTGATTGTTTAGGGCATAGTAAATATGACTACCTCATCGCTAACTTGTAGAGTTAAGGTTTCATCTCACACAACCACCAATGCAACACAGTCTAAAAGAAAGTTTATCCCAATAGGAGGGGATATCTTTATTTTCTTCCATATCACAACAAAATCAGTAAGAATTATAAATTTTTCTACCTTAATTAGTACATCTTTTACAATCCCTTGTAGGTACTTAATAGAATGATCAATTAGTTGCAAAGATATTCGTGTTGACCTCATATCTTCAATGCCTACTTTTTGAAATAAAGATAAAGGAATTAAGTTAATGCTAGACCTAAATCACATATAGCTTTATTAAAGGAAAGATAACCAATATTACAAGGTATTGTAAAACTCCTCAGATCTCCTAACTTATGAGGTAATTTATTTAAGAGGATTACACTTCATTCTTTGATAAGCATGACTCATTTGCATTCCTCCATTGTTCTTTCTTAGACAACACCTTCTTCATAAATTTATTATACTTAGGCATTTAAGAGAGTAATTCCATAAAAGGTATGTTAATTTGAATCTTCTTAAGCATCTCTAAAACTTTGCAAATTATTTAAGCACCACATGCTATTTCAATCTTGAAGGGAATGGAATGAGAGGCACATAAGACTTAACCTATGACTTCCCCTTTGGTTGGTCCTCCTGGATGAGCTTTTAGTCTTTGCCTTCATTTATTTCACCATTCTTTTTTTTTTCTGCTGCCTTTGAATTAATCTCTTTATTGCTCCTTAATGTGATAACATTCACTCATCCCTTGGGATTAGTTTTAGAGGTGTTAGGTAGGGTACCATGGGATCTAGAGCTTCAGGCATGAGCTATATGTTCCACTTGGATCTCAAGATTATGAATAAAGGAGGAATGACTTTTGTTGACCAAATTAAACTTTGCATCTAACTTTCTAATCATCTCATCTTAATGGTCTAACCTAGCATCAGTTTTGGTGATGAATTTTTCCATAAGGCTCTCTAAGTTAGACTTCTTCTTTTGGGGTCCACAGTTAGGTTTAATTAAAATCAATAAGAGCTTAAGGTTTGGAGTTTAAATGATTGTTATTAGACTATGAAAAGTTAGGGTTGTTTCACCAACCTAAATTATAGGTATTAAATTGAGGATTATTAGTTTGGCAATTGGATTCCCTAAAAAAATGGCTTGCTCTTATGCAAAGGGTTTGCCATATGGCAATCTATGCTCGTATGGCCATTCCCCCTACATAATTCACATGCCATCTATAAGAAAAGAGAGGAAACTACATTATAAATAATTTTTTGCTAAGGGTGGATACCCTTAAACGCATCCATGTCATAAATTTTAGTTATGCATCTTTATGTAATCCTTTTATTAATTTGATAGTTGTTATTTGTTATGGTCTTTATGTGTTCATAGGCAACATCCATGATTTCATCTAATAGAGGTTCTCTAATAGTAGCATTTATGGTTATTTTGACAAACAATCCATTATATAATGTGTGTATGATTGATCACTTCAAGATTTAATGATATGGACATCTCCTTAATAGATCCTTAAATCTCTCTCACACATCATTGAGTATTTCTCCATCTTATTAGCAAAATGTTGAAATCTTATTATACAACCTTGTAGTCCTTGATAGAGGAAAATAATTATTTTGAAAGGCTTAAGACAGTTGATCTCAAGTTATGATGCTTCTTGGCTCTAAAGAATTTATCCATGCTTTAGCTTTGCCTTTTATTGTAAAAGTGAAAGATTGCAACCTTACATCATCCCTCAACATCTCATTTTATCTAAAACTATCACAAATCTCTAAGAGTTTACAATGTGAGCATTAGCATCTTAATTGGTAAGTCCATAGACTTAGAGAGTATTGTTAAGCATCTAAATTGAGATTGATTTGATTTCAAAGTTCTTTGCATTCATAACCAGCCTTACGATGTCTAGCTTTGGTACTTCTAATGGAGGGGTTGTGAACCCCCTCAATGGTCTATTATTCACATTCTCTTTCTCTTAATTTCTTTAATTTGCTCTTATTCTTTGATTCAAGGTACATTTAATTTTTAGATCTAGAGGAGTGAGCTCGTGATTGTTCTCTTAGTTTCAGGTTTTAATTATGTACCTGAAATAAAAAATAGGAAAAACAAATTAAATAAAAATAAAAGAAAATTTTAAATTAATATTAAAACAAATTACTTAGTATTAATATTGTTGATCCCGGATAAAGGTGCTCAATACTTGTTTATGTGTGAGCTAATAAAATGTGTAGAAGATCTTAATCTACAAGTGTACAAGTCAATAAGTAATAGAGTGCACTCAAAGCATGAATATTATTCCTATGAGGATTTCATAATAAGTACTAAGCTTTTGCTTCTTGCATTATTTGGAAACCCTAATTGAATGATTGTTTAAGCTAAAAATAAAGATTAAAACTATGCTAACTATAAACAAGTTGCTTGAAGAAGAAAATCAAGATGAGAAAGTAGCTAAGGGTTTAACTTCACTTACTAACATTTTACAGTTTTTAATCTTTCATCTAATTAGTTTATTCATCTAATGTTACTATTAGGTCACTTAAGTTGATAATTAATCTCTCTTAGGTATTAATAAACATAAAATAACATGTTTAACTAAAAGTCTCTTAGTATAATAGTTAATCATGAAATCATCAAATAATGTAAGACCCTAATGATAACAATAGTATATTAAAGTTTCTTAACACAAAATAGATTAGGGGCATTATTGAAGATCTATTTAATGAAAAACATCTCTTGATAATCGATTCATAAAACAAAGTAAGATTAATGGCTAGCCAATCAATAGTAGTAAGTTGACAATAATTGATAACATAAAGGATGAATAAAACTAAAAAGACATTAGATTAAAAGACCATAACGAGTTAAACAAGATCCATCTATAACCTAGTTGAGAAAGAATTAGTTTCTAGTAGAAAGAAAAATAATCAAATTATGTAGTATAGAATATATAATCTTAAATCCTTTAGGTTGCTTGCTTGATTGCCTCTTTGATATCCTCTTGCTCCTAAGCCTCTTGATTGATGGCTTGCCTCCTTCTTTTATTAATTTCTTCACTTGTTGGATTTTGAAATTCATATGCCTTAACCTCCTTATATAGTGTTCGTGGCGATAGCGCAAAGCAAGAACCTTGTAAGAGTGAAATAAGAAGTAATTAAATTGGAATAAGAAGTCAAAATTTTCGTTTTATAGTGATGCACGACCATGTAAATTGAAGCATAATTGTGTAAGCTTGCAATTTCTTTTTTACAGAATGAGTTACATGGTTGTGTATCCTAAGGGTGTAAATTGAATTAACTACTACCATGCATATTTGCATAGCCATGTAATTTGAATGTGTAAATAGGCTACATGGTTGTGTAAATGCTCAACTTAAATATTTGGCTTTGTAGGGGGTGTAAGGATTTACATAGTCGTGCAAACCCTCTAACAATGCTTTATGAGCTTCCTTCTTCCATTTTAGCCTATAAAACCATCACACACCTTGTAAGGTCCTTTTATATGATAAATACTTTCTAGAACTTTAAATTTTCAAAGGAATTGAACTAGAAAGTGTATTAGTTTATGCACTTAACATACTACTTGGGCTTCTCTTTTCAATGACGTTAGTTTCTAGGCACAATTGCAGATGCATAGTGTGCATAATATGTTAAAACCTCATGAATCATACAATAGTAACATAATTTAAGGAAAACTCTATATTTTATTTATTTTAAATACATGTATGACAAATGGTGTTTATAATATGATGACATATTTTCTTTCAACATTATGATTGTCATAAATCATTTCATTTTGCATGTTCAATATCAAGTCTAGTCATGTTTTACTATCTTTATAAAAAACACATTAAAACATTCCATCAATTTCACTAATATGGTTTGCTAATACCTTCCTTCTATTATCTACCTTTAGAACTAGCTTGTTGTCACTTACTTGTTTACTTTTTTGCCTAATTTTTGGATCGCACTATTGTTATGCCTTCTTAAAAACTAGTTGCCCTCTCTCTCATTTTCTTCTTTTGTATTTTTGCTTTATTTACCCTAATTTTTGCATAAGCTACCTTTTTTGGGTTTTTAACTAGTAAGCTTTTCTTTTTTTTCCTTTTTTTTTATCTTGCATAAAAATACCTTTTTAATCAATCCAAGTTCATAGGTTCAGAGAATTCATTCCCATCTAAGTCTAGTAGCTTCACTACTCCACATATATTTACATGACCATATAAGGACCTTTCTAATTTGACTTGAACTTTCCCCTTGGATCTAGAGCTTGAGGATGGATTGCCTTTAACACTAAATCTCCTATTCTAATCATACTCAACGTAACCCTTTTATTGAAGATGTGTACCATCCTATTATGATTTAGTTGTATATGATATAAAGCTTTTAGCCTTTTTTCATTAAGTAATGCCAATTGATCATATGTATTCGTCACTTACAAAAATTATAGGATCTTTGCTTCAAATAGGACTTAGAGAGATTTCATCTCCATCTGTATTCCTCCTTTTCATATACCAAGAAGTAGGGTGACATTCCCGTGAATGATCTAATAGTGGTACGATAACCCCTATAATGCAAAAGGTAGCTTTTTTTTTTTTTACCAATCCTTATATGTTTCACCATTTTGGTTAGGATATTCTTAACATTCTTATTGGCTGCCACTGTAACTATATTTATTTATAACCTATGTGGCGACAACTTATGGTGCATTCATCTATATTTCTTTAAAATTGCCTTGACCTTAGTTTGCAAGTGAACACCATTATCTATTACCATATAATATGACACACTATAATGACAAATCAGATTCTTTCATATGAATTTAGCCATCTATTTCCCCTTATTTGACTTTTACTAATTATAAGAAGTAGTTAATTGCCACTATGATGTACTTATAACCATTGGAGAATGCTAGTTTTACCTCTCTAATAACATCAATGCCTCATCTCACAAATGGCCATAACAAACTTAAATTCTATAGTTTTATAGGTGGTAAAGGATTAAAATATCCATAGACTTATCATTTGTGGCAAGCTCTTGTAAGCTTTATATTGTCTTGTTACATAATAGTCCAAAAATATCACACTCTTAAGATTTCGTTAGCCAAAGCTACCTTATTCATATGTCGACTACATACATTTGCATATAGTTCCTTTATAACTGTTATAGCTTTATCTTCTAGTAAACACCTTGGGTGGACTCCATTTGGCATCTTTTTGTAAACCATACCCTTATAAATGATGAACTGCAATGTCATTCTCATAATACCATTTTTTTCCTTCTTCTCCATGCCCTTAGATTAGGCTTTATCTTTTAAATACCTTTGATTATCATAATAACATGGCCTGTCATTTATTGTTGCTTACATTACTCTTTCACTAGTGTAATAAGGTACTCTTGCTTAAATGTAAGCAATGGCTTTATTGGTATCTTGTTTAGTCCATCCTAAATGGAAACTAAAGTAGCTAAAGTGTTTGCCATTAAGTTATCCTTTTATGAAACCTTATGAAATATGATTCTTTGAAAGTTTTTGGGTTAGTGCTTTTATTTACTTTAAGTATGGCCTTAATCACTTTTCCTTTAATGCCTATTCCTCATTAATTTGGGAGATTGCAAACATAGAATCTCTAAACACCTCTATTACTTTGACTCTCATTTGAACCAATGGTTTGAGTCTAAATACAGATGCCTCATATTTCACCATATTATTGGTTAATCTAAACTCAAGCTTTTAGCCATTAGCAATAACTCTCCTTAAGGTGAGATAAGGATCACTTTAATTCTTACTCCTTTCCTATTCACTACCCCATCAAAATGTGTCTTCCATCCTTAAGCTTATTTGCCCTTAGATTTTCATCAATAATCATTCTCCCTTTATGATGGGCTATTATGCCAAGTACTCAATAACTACCCTTCGCTTAACCACCTTTTTTGATACGTACTTGATGTCAAATTCAAAGAGAAGTATTAACCATTTTGCCAACATCCTTGCTATAATGGTGTTTCATATAGATACATGATCGGGTCTAATTTGGAAACCACCTTTACTAAATATGGTTGAAAGTAATGTCACAACTTTCTAGTAGCCCAAACCATAACCCAACATGTATGTTCAACTTGATTATACTTTTCCTTTTAAGGTAGAAGCTTCTTGCTAAGATAGTATACTACATGCTCATTTCCTTCATTATCATCTTACGCTAACATTGCACCTATAGATCCATCCTTAAATTTTAAGTACAAAATTAATGATTTCATTGGCTTTAGAAGCTTTAACACTGGCAGATTTGATAAGAGCCACTAGATTTTCTAAAAAACCTCATAACATTGTTCATTCATACCACCATCTAATCCTTTCTCAAAAGCTTGAAGATGGGCTCATGAATTAGGGTTAGTCTTGCAATAAACTAAATGATTTATTAAATATGCCCTAATGGACCCTTTTTTTTTTTTTTTGTCTTTGGTGCCTGCATCTCTTAGATGGCATTGACCTTATCTTCTTTAATGCCCTTTTTGCTCACTACATGACCTAACAACTTTCCTAAAGTAGTGTACACTTTTTTGGGTTTAACCTTAAGTAATATTGAGCCACCTTACATAAACTTTTCTACAGCTTAAAAGTGACCCTCACTAGTAGTGACCTTCACCATCATATCATCGATATAGGGTGTAATTCCTTATGTATCAAGTCATGAAATAATGTAATTGCCATTTGATCACAGGTTGCCTTAGGATTTTTCAAATGGCATTACTTGATAATAACTAATCCCCCAGTTGGTAATAAAGGCTGCCTTAACCTTATCTATTATGGCTATGAGAATTTGTTTGTACTCTGAAAAGCCATCCATGAAATAATACATGAGCATATAGTAGCACTATTAACTAGAATATCAATACAAGGCAACGAAAAGTCGTCTTTGAGGCAAGCCTTATTTATGTCCCTATAGTCAACACACCCTCACTCATCCATCTTTCTTGGGTATGATACCACATTGACTAACTATTCTATGTAATCCACTACTTCTACAAATTAGGCCCTTAACTAATTAGCTACCTCATCTTTAACCAATTATGCCCATTCTGGTCATAACCATCTAAGCTTTTATTTCACCTGTTGGTAGGTGGGTATTATGTGTTTCAAAATTTTTTGATCAACCTCTGACATATCCTCATGGGTCCATGCAAAGACTTGTTCCTTGATAGCTACTCTAATTTCCTTCTTTCTTTTGATGTGATATCTATTGTGATTAGCAAAATTTTATGATTTTATTGTGTACCAAAATTAAATTAGTGGTATGCATAGAATTAATTAAAATATGCTTATGAATAATACATTTAATGCATCATACCATTAGGAAATACATCACACAAGTAGGCAAATTTGTCATTCATTGCCTTGAACATTGAAAGAAATGTATCACTAATCTCGAATAAAATAGAGACCAAGTCTGAGCATTAGATTTTGGATTACTAGGATGTAAGACCAATGATGAGAAACTTATTGAATTCATCCCCAAAAGGGTGAAGGAGATAATGCCAAAAAAAGGGGGAAAAAATCTTAGACAAACTTTGAACTAAACCTATTGCTCAAACACCTAAACTAATAAAGCCTAATTTTAAGAATGGTAGGAATGGTATGTACAACTAACTTAGTTCATTGTACAACCTACTTAGTTGGTCGTACAACCAACTTAAAGGTTTATACAAATAACTTATGGTTTGTATAAATAACACACAAAAGTCAAGAAAGTAAAAAACTTTAAATATAGTGACCAAGAATGCCAAAATGACTGTATAGACAAGGCATGGTCAACATAGATAACTTCAATATCCTAAAATTTTAGAATATTCAATGATCTTATCCTCAGAGAGATAGGGACAAAAAGGGATAGGATGCAATCTATGTTATAAAGCACAAGTGCACCCTTTTTTCTCTATAAATACCCCACCATTTGAAGGGTTAAAGGAGATTAGAAAAACCCCAAGGAAGTGCTACCAAATTAAAGATTCATACCTTTGAGAGCCATTCACTCATAGTATATAAAGAACCCATGCATTAGCCTTAGGGATTCAAGGTAAAGGACTAAGCTTTACTACTCTTAACATTGATACCTTTGCATTTTAAAAGAGATTTTATCATTTTAAATGCCTCTGAGGGCAAAAGCAAACCCTTAGGATAAACTAGGCCACTTGCTTTCTTCTTTATTTCCTTCATGATTTTAGGATTTTTCTTTATTTTTCAAGCCTAAAAATGGATCAGATGAGGTAGGTTGCAATAACTAAATACCATTATCCACCATATTTTTACTATATTTTATGAATTAACGCCATTTATTAGGTGATTAATATATTTGACGTGAAGCGTTTATTGTGTTTGGCACCTTTATGTGGGTGTTTGGGTAGAAGATAATAAGGAAAGCCTTTAGAGCTAATGACTTATAGATTCCCTTTTATTTTACAGTCATTTGATGTGTTTTTCCTTGATCCTTTTATGATCATTTTCTATATAATCTTTGAGAGGATTTGATTGGCCTTCCATATGGCTAAGTTTATGCCCTCATCATCCCAATGGCATAGGTTGTAAAGATGCCTTATTTGAGAGACGTTTTAAACACCAAGGGTCCTTATTTATGCCTTTTGTTATTTCCCCCATTTGAGTTTCCCTATCGTTTTTGATATACTACTCATTTTCTTAATTTAGAATGCATCAAGGCCCTTCTTTCATGGCTGGATTGATTTTTATTTATTCTTAGCACATTAATCACATTTAGGTGCAATTTATGAGAGGCTTTAGGACACTTATAACCTCATAATCCTACCCCACATTATGCCTAATGATAACTTATGCCGCCTCCATGATGTGATTCATTATATATATCCTTTATGATACATACTACATCACTAACATATAGCATATCCTTTTGTTTGTTACTTGAACATAATGGGGTGATTAAGGTAATAGGTTTGAGTTATGGTTGACCTATATTTTAACCAGTAAGCAGTTAATGTGCCCCTAATCTAAGGTGAGGATGACATTGTCTCTACATTTTAGGTTGATTTGGTTAGATTTAGAGGTTGTCTTTCTTTTATATTTAAAATTTTCATCCTAAGAACTAATTTTTTATTTAGTTTGGCAAGTTATGAAGGCTAATAATTACATGTTTTATATTTATTTATATGTTTGCATGCTCTCCTCTTTTGCATTTGATTATGTATCCCCATTTTCATGGAGAATGTTTCTATAGCTTTATATTATGTGAATGGATGAATACATGCTAGATGCATGTTTAGGCCACTTTAAAATAAACTAAGTAACTAAAAAGGATAAAACCTATAAATGTGAACCAAAGATTCCAAAAGGTTGGATCCTAAAGTTTGGGTGGCTTAAGGCCACCTAATGTCTTCTTCATATTATACCTAATTCTCGAACTTGATCTCTAATGGGTTGAAGTTAGGTTAGGCTTTCTAGTTGACCTATTTAGACTAGAACTTATTTGCTTGAAATTTTACCCTGACCATAATCTTATGGTGACTCCAATCAAACATACAATGTATTACCAAAATATTTCCCCTTTGACCCTCTGTTGGCCACTTGAATCTGAAAGTGGTTTTATCTATCGAAAGGCCTTCCTTTGGATCCTTTGATGATCCTTTCACATGCCACTAATTGAGGTTGTACCAAAGTAGGGTTCATATAGGGTTCTTCCTTTTCTTCCTTTTTTTTTTTAACCTAAAGACTAAGCTTATGTTTCTTCCTCTTTAGTAATGCCCTTTAATTTTTTTACCATTCTTCTTATGTGTCCTTAAGCATTCTCTTACCTTTCATTTCTCAATACTTATATACACTTTCTAGGAGAAGGCATTTTTTAGATCATGTATGAAGTCCTAATCTAGTTGATCCTTCTATTCTTCTTTCACTGCCTCACCTTTCTTTATAAAAAGTATTCTAATAACGATCTAAAAGGTCTTTGATCTTGTACTTATCACTCCCCTTTTGGTACCCTAGCCACGCTTTAGTAGACTAAGTCAAAATTTCTAAAATTTTAGAAATATTGGCGGCATCCTCTCTCAACCCTTAGCCTCATTTTGGTAGATTGAGTCAATATTTATAGAATTTTAGAAATACCTATGGCAGGCTTTCCCTAATTTTGTCCTAGCAAAAAGTTCATCTTGATACCAACCATATTTGGATCCACTTACTCATCCGTGACTCTTGCAACTGAAAATCCTCTAAAGTGTGTTACAATAATGCTTAAAGCTAAAACCACTTTTTCCAATTCTACATGGATGGTACTTCTCATTCATGTGAAATCTTCACCTGCTGATGCAAGGTAAAAGGTACCACTCCCAAAGGTTGGTACTAGGGTCTCGTAATTGTAGTGAAAAGGTTACTAAAATGTCTAAAATTGTGAATTCTACCATCAACTCTATAGCTCGAGTAAATACTAAACCCTTATTGTTCTTAAAGCTATCTTTTTGGTGTCATCATATGCTCAATTAATCATCCTTAAAGTTTCCAAATATATAACGGTCATCTTAAACTTTGATAATAGCTTTAGTAGGCATATATTAATTCTTAAACAATTATCAACCATGACATAAGGAGTACATTTTCCTTTTATTTTTGCTTTGATAAATAATGCCATGTTATGGATTTTTCCCTTTGCTGGCAAGTCTTTATCTTTGAACATAACTTGTCCCTTATACGGGTTCCTCATCAAGGAAATTTCCTTAATAAGTAATGCTTCTTTAGATATGGAGAAGCTAGATAATGCCTCAATCATCACCTTTCTATGTTATTTAGTGAATATCAATAATAACCATATACTGATTTGTGTAGGTGCCCTCAACTGCTTTGGGATAACACTTTCTTCTTTTTTCCCTTTAATCAGGGGTTGATCGAGATCTTTCTCTATATAGGGATCTTCGCTCATGTCCTTATTTAGATAATACCTACAACTTCTAGTGACATGGTTCATCTGAGTCTATGCCTTCTTCTTATTATTATCTCCCCACACATTGATCTCTTTTTCAGTTTCTCTCTTCCTCATTATGAGCTTTCTCATGGATTGTTGTGAATCAAAATATGAACAACCTTCAAGCTATAAAAATGAAGGGAGTTGTTAAAGGGAACATAACTAAAAGGAGAAAGGCATCACAAAGGCTTCAAAACTTGCATTAGTTGAACCTATCTTTTTTGGAGTTACCTTATTTGGACATGCCTTATTTGTACAAGTTGCCTTTAATGCAGGCCAAGCAAGCACCTAGCATGAAGAATAACTTATAAAAAGGATTAAAAAAACTTTGGACTATTCATGTAAGAAGAAATTAAGGATAAAAGCATAAAGCATTTAATGGACCTTCTTCACAAAGGCATAATGGTCAATTATACACTTATAAATATCATATTATAGACATTTGGATGTAAAAGCCTGATGATAAAAATCCTTGACTACATCTCCAAAATGCAATGGGAATTGCCAAAGGAAAGAATAAAGGCCTTAATAAGCCATAGAGAAGCTTAAAACTAGGCCTAAGGCGAAAAGCCCAGTACCAAGACCAAGACCAGCAGCTCAAGCTGCTAGCCTAGCCCATTAGCCCACACAGAGGGTTGTACAACCCTCTCTTGAACACTAACCCTCATAATCTTTTGAAACTGGTCCCCCTTAATCCCTAAGGTTGTATAGCCATAACAGATGGATGTATAACCCATTTTTTGTTGTATAGCCCACGTGCAAACCCTAATTCTAAGAGATCCATCCCCTATTTACAATTGGATATGTCCATGCTACAACCATAATAATTTCTAGCACTATGTACCCACCTACCACCTATAAAGACCCTCACATTTAAAGATGGAGACGAGGCTTGGACAACCTTAAAGTTACTCTACCAAAATTCACTCCCAAACCCTTCTAAACATAAAAACTCTAAACCCTAACTCATCCCAACTCATTCCAAGGTAGAATTATGTCTTTTCTCTTAATCGTTATGTCTTCCTTAAGCATTTTAGAGGATATTAAACTCATGGTATGCCTTTGAGGGAAATAAATCATCAAAGAAGGCATCTAAGACTCCCATATCCTCCTTCATTTTCTTCATTTTCTTTTCCTTTTATATTTTCAAAACTTAAAAAATAGGGGCTTTACAGCCTTAGTTGTAGGCTATGGCCCAATATTGTAATGTGCAACCTAGTTTTGTTAGTAGACAATTTTGCAAAGTTTAGTTCTTCTCCCTTTTGATTCCTTCTATTCTAAAACCATTTTTAGGGCAGTCTAATGTTATAATAACATAATAGTATGGTGAATAACATCCTAGGATTCCCATTCATCTCAAAATGGGACCTTGGTGTGGTTTTACAACCCCTTTTTATTCAATGATCCACGTTATTTTACTTTTGGTTTAATGATGGTTTTAATTCTACTTTGATCATTTAGGATAGTACCAAGTGAGGAACTTAAGGTCCCAATAACCTTGAGAGTCCCTTTTGTGATTGTGTTTGTGCTTGGAATACATAGCTAGTCCCTTAGCTTTGCACATATTCCTTTTCTTTAAGTTGCATGCTAATGCCCACCATGGTTAACCAAGCACATGGATGCTTAGCACTTGATGAACTACATAAGGGGAGGATTCATTAATCTTAGGATCCTTTTGTGATGATCTAGCTGTAAGCCATTGAAGATCCTCTATTATGCTTTGCATTGCATGGTTATGGTTCTTTTGCTCTTTATGATACATATACTTGTTTTTAAATGTTTAATGTTGTCCATGTGATGTAGGTATGTGATATTATGGACTTAGATACATGCTTATCTACCTTAACTTTAAGGATATGGAAAAATGATTATTATGGACTTTATTTGCTTTTTCTTTTAGTTTCTTTTACTTACTTTCCTCTTGTTAGTCACTAACTTGCTCTCTTTGCTTAGGTGTAGGTGTTTCTATTTGAGTTGGACCATGAGTTTGGTCTTGATTATCATCATACATAATTATGGATGATTCTACTTAAATAGATAGATGATAATGCATACTAAACCCCTTTTCCATGTCATATGATCCCACTCCCCTCTTTGAAATGTTATGTATGGATAATGAAGTACATGAACCCTCTTTTGTCATGATGCATGACCCCTTCCCCTTGAAGTTGATAACTTGATTTGTTAAAATAAATCATGGTTATATGTATGTTTAGGGGCTTTAATTAGACAAATCAATAACTCGGTTAAAATACTAAAAGTGAACCAAAGATGCCCAAATACTGCATTTTGATATTCAGGCAATTTAGGGTGCCTAACCTATTCTCCAAGCTGTACTCAATTTTCAAACCCAATCTATGATGAGATGAAGATGAAATAAGCCTTGTAATGGACTTAGTTTAGGTTTAGATTCTGCCTTTTTGGATTCTTATCTCAACCAAATTCAGTTGGTGACTTTACATTTTCTATGGATGGTACCAATATGTCGTCCTATATTTTGGTCCCTTGATGACCACCAATTGGACTTAAGGCTTTGAACTCACATAAGGCCTAAAGGATCCCTCATTGATCCAAACTTGTGCCATATCTTTAGGTCATCACCAAAGTAAAGACCCTTCATCCTTTCGATCCTCATTGATCGATAAAAGGATGAAGTCACAAGTAAGATTCCACTAGTTTGAGTGAAACCACTGAAGCGCTCACAGTGGTGATTCCATTGGGGACTCGAAATTGACTTTATGTTTAACCTCTAGTTCACTTTTAACATTTTAAACTTGTTATTGAGTAAGTCTGTTGCATTCATGTAATGTTCGATTTTTACCACGAGCACTAAGTTGTCCTTAGAAAAATTGATGGTTCTCCAAACTTAAGACTTAAGCTCTCTATTCGGGCTTAGGAGATTGCAAGGAAGATTCATCGTTTATAAGCCTAGTATCTTTGGGATATATCGAATGTGGGATCATGATAATCATCCTCCTATGCTTACGGGGCCATCAACTATAACAACTCTCTCAACCATTAGGCACATGTAAGAGCCAATAGTACCTTGGAATAGGTCACCCCTCTTGTTTGCATTTCTTCTTTAGAGAAAAGTGAAAGTCCTCGAAGAACATGGTTAGGTATCCTTATTGTAAGCATAAATGTTACCTCACCCCTCTTACTATAATTATCCCTCATATGTAAATACTTATGTATTCCCTTCCCCCGTTATGTAAATACTTTTTGTGTACATCCCTCTCTCTTTAAAGGTATCTTTTTTCGTGCTTGTATATATTTCTTCAAGAAATGTACAAAGTTTTTAGTGCTTTTGTGTATATATTCTTTCAAAGCTTTAACTCTTTTTGGTCCAAGCTGAGTTCGTACATTCTTTACCCCATGATAGTATAATAATGAGACCCGACATAGGAAAGAACCACTAGACCTCATGTGTGGAAGAAATAAGGTTGGAAGGATTTTGTTCAAGATGATTTATGCATAACATGCATCCATGTATCGATTACATGTTCATGCATCATACTGCTACCCTTGCCTTATAACAATCATATACCATCCAAACCCTCATGGAAGAAAAAAGGCAAATAACTTACTAGAAAAAGTAAAACTTTGAGTCTAAGATAGAGAGTCGAGACAATCATTAAGCTTGTCATACCACCCGAGATCTTGGAAAAAATGATGATTGACCTCAACCACAAGATGGAAGAGAGGATTATCAAGGAATTGAATAAGCACATCATAAGATTTTGAAAAAGGGGGAGACCTCAACTAATTGAACTGAAAAAGAGAAAACACCAATGGAAGTGCTCGAATATGTTGTGATTGATGATGTTCTATTTAGGATGAAAGAATATTGTGAAAGTAAGCTTACTAATGAAGTGGGAAGTACAATTGTCATTCCTTACAAACCCATGAAGAGTGAGAAGGATAACACTCGATTTGATGACTTTGCCAAATAGTTAGAGAAAATGCAGAAGGCTTTAGCTGATAAAGGTTTAGAAAAGGGACATATATTAAGGAAATGCCAGTGCAAAAACTTGAGAAGCTATCAACTAACTTTCATATTCTTAAGCTTCCCAAATTCATAAGGATTTATGATGCTAAGAACCATGTCCATTTGTATGTGCTAGTCATAAAGGTGTCTGAGTTTCTAACGGATACCATATTGTAGCTTTTTGAGTTGTCATTGAAAGAGTCCACAAAATTCTAGTACTTTAACTAGCGCAAAACTATTAGAGAAGATTGGAAATAGTTCATAAAAGCATTTGAGAGACACTATGCTTGTAATTTGGATCTAGAGGTCACATTACAAAATTTGGAATCTTTGAAGCAAAAAATCGATGAGAGCTTCAATGGCTACATTAGGAGATAGAAGAAGATGACTTTAAAGGTGTCCACAAGGCCTAAAAGAGATAGCAAGTTAAGATGATTGTTAAAAGGACTTTGTCTAGTATTAATGCTAGAATCTAAGGAATGTTGGTTAGAACTTTGAAAACCTTTGATAAGCAGGTTTACAAGCTGAAGAGTTAGAATCCTTATTGAGAAAACAATATAGGGGAATAAGAAGTGTCCCATCTCAGCCTCAAGCAAAGAGGAATAACACAACCAATGTAAATGTAATAAGAGCACCAATACAGTTCACTAATTTGGAAATGCCTTTATCTAAGGCATTTGAGAGGTTACAGAGGAAAGGGATGCTGAAACCTATGGCACCAAGACCATCTTTTAATCCACTACCTATTGGTATGATGCCAATGCTTACTATGTTTTCAATTAAGGTGTAGGTCACATCTCTAATGACTGCTATAAATGAAGATACAAGATTCAAGATCTCATTGATAACAAGATGATTATCCCACCAAATTTTGAAAGGCCTAGCATTTGAAGCAACCCTCTTCCAAACTATTATAATGTTCCTCTCCTAAATTAGGGGACATTCATGATAGATTTTGGAATTTTTGAGGAAGTTATTTTTACTACTATCGAGAATGTCGCAAGGGAGGCTCTAATTGTTTGCATTATTAATCTCCGGAAGAGTTCAGAAGAAGAAATAAAGAAAGAGTAGAGGAAAAGGATAATCTAACTATGAGAGGAGAGTGATGAAGATTAAAAAAAAAATATAGGTGAGCCATGTGACACGTAACAGGAAATACTACCCTGACAGAGAAATGACCAAAGAAACACGGGTTAAGAAAAGATAAATGAACTTATTGTGATGGAAAGTGAAGATGACAATTCTATTGTTAAATAATTGAAGAAGATGTAAGCCCATATATGTATGTGGGAGTTCTTTTATTACCTTTCAGGAACATAAGAAGGCTATGGTTTAGGCTTTGTTGATTATGATTATCTCGAAGGAAGCTACTATGATGGACGTTGTGGCATTGGTAACTTATAAGGGTAAAATAACTTTCTCAAATGATACAACTATAAGGACGGGATCACAATGGCTCTATTCATCCAAGCTGAGGTTAAGGTGAAAGGCATGCCATGTGTGATGATTGACAATAGGTATGGCATTAACATATACCCATTGAAGTTGCTACATAACTTTTGTTTGTTTGAGAAAGATTTGAAAGCTTCTAATAGTGTCATTCAAGCCTATAATGATAGTAATGTGTTCAAGACCATGGTCAAGATAGGCATAGTGAAAATAGTGATGGAATTTATAGTCTTAGACATCCCAGTTACCTTCCTGCTTTTGTTAGGACGACCATGGTTTCACCCATTAGGTGGTATGCCTTATACTATTCACTAGAAAGTTAAAATTCCTTACAAAAGAGATATTGTGACCATCTGTGCAATGGTTGGAGAGATTGTATCAACTTTAAGTGCAGTTGTTTGTACATCTCTGGGGTTTCAGTTTGCTAGGGTAATTAATAAATAGGTTAACCATCAAGTGATGGAAATTATGAAGAACATGAACTTTCTTCCAATACAGGGATTAAAGAAGAATTCTACTAGTATACTAGAGTTTCCAAGAAATCCCCACTCAAATTACAAGGAAAGGATTAAGACATCATGGTAAAGAGTTAGAGTTTGAGGTAAGGGATTTGCGTAGACCTCTATCAGATTTCTTTAGGAAAAAATGGGAGGCTAAAAAGCAGGTTAAGTAAGGAGTAACCTAGAATAAAGAGTCACTAGGCAAGGATATAGATGAACTTGAAAAGACCTTAGTGAATTGGGATATCATAATTATCAAGACTCATTAGAAGGAGAGGATGGGAAAAAGAAGAGAAAAAAGAAAGGGAAATAAATTATAGGAATAAAGGGTGATTAAGAATTAGATCAGGCTATGATTTTGTATGGGCCTTAGTCTATATGGATGTGGAATGATAAGAAGAGGGTCACTAATGAATAAATGGAGCAGTATACTCTATAACAACACTTTTAGCCCACTAGGGAAGATCATGCCAAAAGGGAGTATGACTTAATAAAGTAATTGCACACTTCGTAGATCCAGAGTGGGAGTATGCTAGGTCATGAAAGTTCACTGAGGTTGTCTACACAGGGATAAAATTGAAAGACATCGAGATCATGATTATAAACTTTATTAAGGAAGTACATGGCAAGGAAATACAAAGTTATGTGGTAAAGATTGAGCCTACCATGGTAGATGGTACAACACTTTGATAAATTTTCTAAAGATTAAGTTAGGGGATGATCAAATGAAATAAAGTTTTGAGGGAGCTTTCAAGGCTATTATTGGTACAAAGAATGGGAAAGAGGCATATCCTTTGCAAAATGTTGATCTTGGGGTTTTAACTAATGAAGTAACAGGTGTAACATCCCTATCTTCATTCATTATCATTCTCACATGATAATATTCATTGCATAAATGATTTGCAATCCCACATGAACATATACATTGGGTAAATGATCATTTAGATATGTAAATTGGATAAGCACGATGATGACACTAGCACTATTACATTTGGGACACTTGAACATATATGTAATGTTTGTATAATTGCATAGCAAATTATCTTATGTTGTGTGCATGATATAGCATAACAAATAATGGTGTTTTTTAGCTTTGTTTTTGAGCTTATTTAAAAGTATGAGGAGCATATGGGGATTAAGACATGGTTGGAGGTGATTAAAGACAGAAGAAGAAAGACTAAAAAAGGAATATTGAACTTCCAACCAATGGTAGTGAGAAACCATGATTTTGTCTTATTAGGGTAGGTATACAAATTTAATTTTTCATCTTTTAAGATCATATTGCAGAGCCAAAAATGTGAGGGGGTGAAAAAAATAAAAAGAAAGAAAGGAAGAAAGGAGGAAGAAGAAGAAGAAGAAGAAGGAGAGGGATAAGAACGTGCTAGCTTAGAGGAAACCCTAAGCTTTTCTAGTTTTGGCAAAAGAGGTAAGTGATTTTATCTTTTTATAATATGAAATTCCTCCCTCATGGCATGTTAAACATGCATGATTAGGAAGAATTATGAAGTAATTTGAGGTTAAGGTAATGTATAGATGTTGAAGCTTAAAAGAAATACGAGCGGATTATGTTGCTTTTGTTGTTAGAGTAGATGTTGTACCCACAATTTCATAACCTTAAAAGAAGAATTAGGGAAAGTGTAAAATATAAAAGTTGTAGCTTTATTACCCACATAAATTCATGTAAAATAGTTTTGCTTAATTTGGTGTGTGAGGAGATACGACCCCTTTATTAAGGCTGGTGCATAACTAACTGAAATCTCTTCAATCTTACTATTTTCATATATATTTATTACCTTATGTGCTAACTTAGCAAAAGTGAAAAACATGAAATTTGTAGTGTTATATTCCATTTAAATAACCATAAATTAGTTTTGCTTAATATGTTGTGTGGAAAGAGATATGGCTTATTGATTGTGATTGACCCTGAACCTAATGAAACCTTATTAGTCTTTTAATTCTATTTTCTAAGAATTTGATGGCCATAGAATCAAAAGTTGATGATATGACAAACTTGAAAGTTGTATATTTATTTCTAATCTACATGTCTATAAAATATTTTTTTTCCAAATTTATCATCGTTGATGAGATATTGCCCCTTCATCATGACTAATTGTCAATATGATGAAAACCTGCTCACCCTGAGATTAGTCATTTGTTTTAGTGACTTTATTGATTGAATTAGACAATGAGTAAAGCATAAAAAATGTTCCTTTATGTGTTTTGTGTAATTTTTGTAAATTAGTTTTGTAGTTAGATTTGTTAAATTTGAGATATATCTAAGATTGTAAGACCTACTCTAACTGAGATGATATTAAAACAATGCAAAATTTAAAAATTCACCACATTTTCTATATGTCCTATATTGACTTGAAATTTAATTATGTTGTATCATTATGTGTCTACTTTACTTAAAAAAATATCAAGTCATTTCGATAAGTATAGTAAAAGTTATTATAGTTAGATTGTAGCAAGGTCAGGCTACAATATAAGGAAAATATGTTTAAACACTAGGTCCACTTGCATGGAACATGCCCATAGTCACATACCAAGCATTTAAAATTCTTTTGACATTCTTATAATCAAGTATGTATCAAATATTAGGATTCCAATACATTGAGGAAGCACAAGAGGGAGAACCAAACCGACCATAAATGTTGGTCGCATGAAAAGGTGAGCAAAAGCCATAATTGGATTCTAATGTGTATGTATGATGATTTTACAATATGGTTATGTTCTATTACATGAATATGTGATTAAACAACAACATTTTACATGTGAATACAAGTCAAGTAAGAATTATATGCTCTTAGTGATTACTTGTTATACCATTATGAATGAACACTTGCATATGAAACTAAAAGGATGTTGTGACCATCTTGTCAAACCCTTGCAAATCACTGGAAAAAAGGGACCAATATGTCCTACTGGAACATGTTATTAATCATCATGTTATTGATTGTAATTGACCCTGAACCCAATGAAACCTTATTATTCTTTTAATTTTATTTTCTAAGAATTTGATGGCCATAGAATCAAAAGTTGATGATATGCCAAACTTGAAAGTTGTATATTTATTTCTAATCTACATGCCTATAAAATATTTTTTTCCAAATTTATCATTGTTGATGAGATATTGCCCTTTCATCATGACTGATTGTCAACATGATGAAAACATGCTCACCCTGAGATTGGTCATTTGTTTTAGTGACTTTATTTATTGAATTAGACAATGAGTAAAACATGAAAAGTGTTCCTTTATGTGTTTTGTGTGATTTTTTGTAAATTAGTTTTGTTGTTAGATTTGTGAAATTTGAGATATATCTAAGATTGTAAGACCTACTCTGATTGAGATGACATTAAAACAATGCAAAATTAAAAAATCCACTACATTTTCTAAGTCTTATATTGACTTGAAATTTGATTATGATGTATCATTATGTGTCTAGTTTACTTAAAAAACATATCAAGTCATTTGGATAAGTATAGTAAGAATTATTATAGTTAGACTGTAGCAAGGTCAGGCCGCCATATAAGGAAAATATGCTTAAACACTAGGTCCACTTGCATGGAACATGCCCATAGTTGCATACCAAACATTCAAAATTATTTTGACATACTTATAAACAAGTATGTATCAAATATTAGGATTCCAACACATTGAGGAAGCCCAAGAGAGAGAACCAAACTGACCATAAATGTTAGTCGCATGAAAAGGTGAGGAAAAGCCATAATTGGATTCTAATGTGTATGTATGATGATTTTACGATATGGTTATGTTCTATTACATGCATATGTGATTGAACAACAACATTTTACATGTGAATACAAGTCAAGTAAGAATTATATACTCTTACTGATTACTTGGTATACCATTGTGAATGAACACTTGCATATGGAACTAAAAACATGTTGTGACCATCTTATCAAATACTTGCAAATCATTAGGAAGAGGGACCAATATGTCCTATTGGAACATATTATTAATCATCATGTTATTGATTGTGACTGGCCCTGAACCCAATGAAACCTTATTAGTCTTTTAATTATATTTTCTAAGAATTTGATGGCCATAGAATCAAAAGTTGATGATATGCCAAACTTGAAAGTTGTATATTTATTTCTAATCTATATGCCTATAAAATATTTTTTCCAAATTTATCATCGTTGATGAGATATTGTACTTTTATCATGACTGATTGTCAACATGATTAAAACCTGCTCACCCTGAGATTGGTCATTTGTTTTAATGACTTTATTGATTGAATTAGATAATGAGTAAAACATGAAAAATGTTCCTTTATGTGTTTTGTGTAATTTTTGGTAAATTAGTTTTGTAGTTAGTTTTATTAAATTTGAGATATATCTAAGATTGTAAGACATACTCTGATTGAGATGACATTTAAACAATGCAAAATTAAAAAATGCACCACATTTTCTATATGTCTTATATTCACTTGAAATTTGATTACGTTATATCATTATGTGTCTAGTTTACTTAAGAAAAATATTAAGTCATTTGCATAAGTATAGTAAGAGTTATTATAGTTAGACTGTAGCAAGGTCAAGCTGCCATATAAGGAAAATATGCTTAAACACTAGGTCCACTTGCATGGAACATGCCCATAGTTGCATACTAAACATTCAAAATTATTTTGACATACTTCTAAACAAGTATGTATCAAATATTAGGATTCCAACACATTAAGGAAGCCTAAGAGAGAGAACCAAATCGACCATAAATGTTGGTCGCATGAAAAGGTGAATGAAAGCCATAATTGGATTCTAATGTATATGTATGATGATTTTACAATATGGTTATGTTCTATTACATGTATATGTGATTGAACAATAACATTTTACATGTGAATACAAGTCAAGTAAGAATTATATGCTCTTATTGATTACTTGATATACCATTGTGAATGAACACTTGCATATGAAACCAAAATGATGTTATGACCATCTTGTCAAACACTTGCAAATCACTAGAAAAAGGTACCAATATGTCCTATTGAAACATGTTATTAATCATCATGTTATTGATTGTGACTGACCCTGAACCCAATAAAACCTTATTAGTCTTTTAATTCTATTTTCCAAGAATTTGATGGCCATAGAATCAAAAGTTGATGATATGCCAAACTTGAAAGTTGTATATTTATTTCTAATCTACATGCCTATAAAATATTTTTTCCAAATTTTTCATATAAAATATTTTTTCCAAATTTATCATAGTTGATGAGATATTGCCCTTTCATCATGACTGATTGTCAACATGATGAAAACCTTTTTACCCTGAAATTGGTCATTTGTTTTAGTGACTTTATTGATTGAATTAGACAATGAGCAAAACATGAAAAATGTTCCTTTATGTGTTTTGTGTAATTTTTGGTAAATTATTTTTGTAGTTAGATTTGTTAAATTTGAGATATATCTAAGATGGTAAGATCTACTCTTACTGAGATGACATTAAAATAATAAAGAAATTTCAAAAATTCACTACATTTTCTATATGTCGTATGTTGACTTGAAATTTGATTATGTTGTATGATTATGTGTCTAGTTTACTTCAAAAAAGTATCAAGTCATTTGGATAAGTATAGTAAAAGTTATTATAGTTAGATTGTAGCAAGGTCAGGCTGCCATATAAGGAAAATATGCTTAAACACTAGGTCCACCTGCATGGAACAAGCGCATAGTTGCATATCAAGCATTCAAAATTATTTTGACGTACTTATAACCAAGTATGTATAAAATATTAGGATTCCAACATATTGAGGAAGCCCATGAGATAGAACCAAACCAACCATAAATGTTGGTCTCATGAAAAGGTGAGTAAAAGCTATAGTTGGATTCTAATATGTATGTATGATGATTTTACAATATGGTTATGTTCTATTACATGTATATGTGATTGAACAACAACATTTTACATGTGAATAGAAGTCAAGTAAGAATTACATGCTCTTAGTGATTACTTGGTATACCATTATGAATGAACACTTGCATATGGAACTAAAAGGATGTTGTGACCATCTTGTCAAACACTTGCAAATCACTGGGAAAAGGGACCAATATGTCCTACTGGAGCATGTTATTAATCAAATAATTCATTTGTTATATACTAGCCAACAAAATAAAATGTCACTTGAGTCACATGAATTCTCGAGAGTATTGTTTGCCTTAAAAGGTCATGACAAAAATCAATCTATTGCATTTGTACTTCTATAGTCAATTCTTAATGTATTGTGATGATATTTGATTATTGGTTGTGCCATAAGAATCTAATTATTATTTTTATTCATTGAATCACAACTCATCAAATCGCAATTATATTTTTCAAATACTGAAGAATAGGGTTTGGATACTTTGGAGTATAGAGTTCTGCATATAGACACATGGAGCATACATCATCGACTGAATTCCAACTCTCTCTCCTTGTGTCATGTACATATATCTAGATAGGAACCAGTTTATGGTCACTAGCCTTGAACATTAATTAACATATATGTACATTAAATACATGTTGGATTGTGTATGTAAGATGAATCAACCTTTATGCATATGTATTTTTGGACATGAATGCCATGATTTGTAAATGAAAATGGTCATTAGAAAGGGTGAATAAGAGGAAAAGGCTCAGTCAGATGAAACTCCAATCAACCTACCAAATGAAACTCCAATCAACCAACCAAATGAAACTAACTTTCTTTCTACTAGTGATGTTCATGTTTTTATTCTCTTTAATCACAATGATGTATTCCTCTCTAAGTTTAAGGCAATGAATGATGAATATGCTTACTTATGTGATGCGTTTCCAGATAAAAGTATGCATAGCATGCATTATTTCATGAGCATATTTAACATTAATTTTATGCATACCACTACATTTAATCTTAGCACATAGGAAAATTTGAAGTTCTTGCTCACCACCTTAAGAAATATAAGAGGATTTTTGTCTAGACATATGAAGACATATTAGCCTTGACAAAAGAATTACAACACATAGAATTCTAAACTACCCTTACATGAAACTAGTCAAGTAAAAGCTTTAAAGGACGAGATATGAGTGGGCCCAATTATTTAAGAACGAAGTAGCAAAGCAATTAAACACTAAATTCTTAGAGATAGTAGATTTCCCCGAATGGTTAGCTAATATAGTGTTGGTACCAAAGATAGACAAAAGAGTGAGGATGTGTGTTGATTATAAGGATCTAAACAAGGCATGCCTAAGGAATGATTTTCCTTTACCACATATAGACGTGCTAATTGATAGTGTCATAACTTATGTTATGTCCTCTTTTATGGATGGATTCTCCAGGTATAACTAGATTTTCATGGATATCACAGATAAGGTGAAATTGGCTTTTATCACAGAGTGGGGAACATATTATTATAAGGTGATGTCGTTTGGGTTAAAAAAATGTAAGAGCAACCTATTAGCAAATGACAACTACCCTGTTGCATGACTTAATCCATAAAGAGGTTGAGGTGTATGTAGATGATATGATGGTGAAGTCAGAAGTAAGGGAAAGGCACTTTGAAGCATTGGAAAAGTTTTAAAGAGAGTCGATAAAAAAGTATGTGTTTGGGGCCACCTTCGGTATGCTATTAGAGCATGTGGTCAATTAAAAGGGAATCAAAGTAAACTTTGACAAGGTAAAGACAATTTAGGGTATGCCCATACTTAAGATAGAAAACGAGAGGTTTTTTAGGTCGCTTATAATACATTACCCAATTTATAATGAGATTAACTCCCATTTGTAAGCCAATCTTCAAGCTGTTAAAAAAAGACCAACCATTAAATTAGAATGAATAGTATCAAAAGGCCTTTGAGAGAATAAAAGAATATTAGATTACCTTATCAGTATTGAAGCCACCAAAGCTTCAAAACATACTAATCTTGTATTTGACAATAGAAAAGAACTCTTTTGGTGCAATGTTAACTTCAGAAGATGGAACAGGGAATAAACATGCAGTATGCTATCTTAACAATAATTTACTATCCTATGAAATGAAGTACAACCAGCTAGAGAAGACTTGTTTAGCTTTAGTTTGGGTGATAAAGAAATTAAGGCATCACTTCTAATCATGCTATGTGGAAATGGTTTCAAAGCTTAATCCAGTTAAGTACTTACATGATGCCCCATCCTTAATAGGAAGATTGGTAAAATAGTTGATCATGTTAACAGAGTTTGACATCAAGTATATGGCAAAAAAGGTGATAAAAGGGCTAGTAGTCTCAAAGTATTTAGCACAATAGCCTATCGAAGAAGAATATGAATTTCCATGACTCCTGGATGAAGGAATAGGAACAATTAAGCCTCAAAGATAGATAGTATACTTTGATGGGACTGTAAATAAGAAAGGTCTAAGTGTAGGGGTAATTTTGATTTTGTTAGAAGGGGAGCTCTTTCCTATAGCTAAAAAATTAGACTATAAAGTCACTAATAATATTAGGAGTGCACACTCGATATTAAACTTTTGATGCAGGTAAAGGTTAAAATGACAAAGGTGTTTGTAGACTCATTCTTAGTTATTTCACAAATAACTAATGAATGGGAATTGAAAGAAGAACGTTTGGGCCCATATTTAAAGCATGTAAGAGGGTTGATTCAAAATTTCCACAGGGTTATATTCCACCATCTACTGAGGGAAGAAAATGCAATGGCTAATGCCTTAGCCACTATGGTCTTATTTGAGATGGGCCAAAGGTGATGCCTATGAAGCAGTTGGTCATGCTTCGGTCTAAGGTGTCATGTTTTGCAAATAAATTAATGATGCAAGTGTCAGTAAATAACCACCCTTGGTATTTTGATATAAAAAGGTATTTAAAGAACAATGAATACCTCAAAGGTTATCTTCAGAGTTTATGATTATGATAAGGTTATGTACAAGAGAATGCCCGATATAGTCCATTTGTAGAGTGTAGTAGAGAATGAGGCTAGTAGGGCCACAAAGGAGGTGCATATAGGGGTTTATGGTGCCCACATGAATGGTATAGTATTGGCTAACAAAATTATTATATTAGGATATTACTAAACTACTATAGAGCATGACTACATTGACAAAGTTTAGAGTTGTCATGAATGCCAGGTTCATGGTTTCCATAGTCACTTATTGTCAGTTGAGTTACAGAATTTAACCTTGCCTTGGCGATTTACAGCATGGGATATTGATGTAATTAGAGAAATTAGGTTAGCTTCTGCAAGGTGGCATAGATATATTGCAGTGGCGGTGGACTACTTTTCAAAATGGGTAAAGGTTGAGACTTTTGGCAAGTTAGTGGCTAAGCAGATGGCATAATTCATTGAGAAAAACCTCATCCACCACTCCAGTGTGCCATACCAATTTGTCACAAATACTGGTGTCCATTTCTAAGCAAAGGTAAAAGTCAGGATAGGAAAATACAATATATCCCATCATAAGTCATCATCTTATAGGCTATAGCCAATTGAGCGATGGAAGTGGCAAATAAGAATGTTAAAAATATCCTTACCAAGATTATTGAAATTTATAAGGACTAGTCTGATAAGTTACCATTTGCCTTGTAGGGTTATCGAACTATAGTGAGGGCATTAATAGGGATGACATCATGCTCTTTGGTATATGGGATGGAAGTAGTGTTATAGATTGAGCTATAAGTGAAATCCTTATAGGTATTAGTTGAGTTTGACATTTCTGAGTGTCAATGAACAAGAAGTAGACTTGAACAACTATCTCTATTAGATGAGAAGAGGCTAAAGGCCTTATACCATATTCAACTGTATCAGGCTAGGATAGCCTACACATTTAACAAGAAAATCAAGCCAAGCATAATAAAGGTTGGTGATCTAATGCTAAAAGCAGTCTAACAAATTTAGGATCCCTAGGAAAAGTTCAAGCCAAAGTGGAAAGGCCCCTATATGGTCAAGCAAATATACTTGAGTGGTGGAATGAAATTAACAGATATTAATGGAAATGAATTCATCGAGCTAGTGAATTTCGATCGATTGAAGAAGTATTTCATGTGAGGCATGAGAAAAGTAAAATAGTCCACTAAGTCAAAAACTTGAAAGGGCAGCTTGGGTCAAAGTTAGGGAATAAAGAAAAAAAAAAAAGAAAAAGAAAGAAAGAGCTCGTTAAGTAAAACACTCAAAAAGTGGCTTAGGTAAAAATTAGAGCATAAAAATAAATAATAATAACAATTAAATATGAGCAAAAGTCGACAGAGTGTGATCGACAACTAGATAAAACAAGGACAAATGAGTAAAGGATCACTAGACAGAGGCACTAAGGAAGACAATTGGATGATTTAATGTGCTAACATTAAATGCATAAATTATGCACTTAATTAATGTATAACATGTACAATCTAAATGGTTCGTGTTAAGCATAATATCATCCGAAAATACATTTGCACAATTGAAGTGAATTAGTCATACATTATTTTGAATTAAAAATAAATAAAAAATAGTCTTTTATATGAAAAGGTAATTGTTTACTATTTGCTAATGTGGTGTTTGTAGCTTTAAAAGTTGTGTAACCATGCCATGTAATCTGCATCATCATCAAGCTAGGGTCTTTATTAGTGTAAAAGTCATGGCGGCTGGTCCATACAGCTTCAACCCAATCCAAGAAGCACTGGGAAAAGGGACTCTTCATAATGAAGGAAGGAACTATACCTCAAATTAGGGAGCACTAAATTGGCGACACACGCGAGCTAGGTCATAAAATGTGTCTGAATCCAAAGCAAGAACAATGACACAATCACTATAGGTCTTTAAGGCAACAACAATAGATTCCACCATTGGTAGCTTTAACGAATGTCGTTGGTAGTGATGTGAGACATCCACTTAGCCCACTTAGTTTTAGTAGCAGTTGGCCTCAATAGATGACAGTTCAAATGATGATACATGTAGTAGACCCTCGCATCCATGGTAGGGGCAGCCAATAGTACCAACCTCTCTTATAATCATATTTACAAAAAGAAGAAAGAAGAAAAAAAAGAAAAATATAACATGCTCGTTAGGTTGAAAACCTAAAAAGGTGACCTAAGAAAAAATGAGCAACACACTAGATTGAAAACTCATTTGGGTAATCCAGGAAAAAATTAGGACATAAGAAAAGAAAAGAAAAAGAAAAAAAAAAAGAAAGGCTAAGCAAAAATCACAAGAAAGGATACTGCAAGAGAAACTCTTACATGAAGCAGTAGTGGGTTCCCCATAAAAGAATTACTAACAGCAAGAGCTACTCTATTAAGTCCCACAATTATCTCGCCCAAGATTATTGGCATATGGGTCCTCATTGATTCAGCTCCCTCTAAGAGTGGTAAAATCTATAGATCGATCCTTTATCCCCTCTGTATGACAAGTACTCGCCCACTAAAATGGCAATAATAATGTGACCTTGAGCTACCCCAGCACGACCTCTAGAAGGGAAAAGAGCAGTAAAATGAGCCATGAGGATTTTCTCCTTATCCAAAGTATACCTAGGTACCTCTTTATACTATATGTGGAATAGCTCTACCTTTTTTTAAAACATGTAGGTCATCTAACTAAAGCAACGCAATCCGGTCTGTAGCTATGACATGATAATAAAAAATGATGCCAAAATCCTCCAGTAAAAGGCAAATCTTCATATCTATAAAGCAAAACATATGGGTAGTAGGATCCCATAAGTCATAAGTTGCTCACAAAATGTAAGTGTAGAAGCAGACAAATGAGAGATAATGAATAACTGAAAGACTTGCCAATGGTAAATCAGACTAGATCTACGGTGAAAGAGATGTTAGGAAGGCTTTTGATATGGTTTAGAGGCCAAAAATAATGGTGGTGAAGAGTAAATTTGAAGTAAGTATTTTAAGAAGACAAGGCTGACAGGTTTGTAATGCCATCCAGTTAGGCTATATAGACCTCATCTTAGCACATACAACCCTTAGATTTTGAGTAAGATAGGGCAACCTCTTTTTTGTACTTAGGGCTCAAATGGTGTCTACATATGTTCTGGAAAACACATATGTAAAAGAAAGGCAACGCGCATTCAATGACACAATTACAAGTTAAAATCACATTTCTACATTAAGGAATCAAAGTATTAGAGTTTAACAAAAATCATGGTAATATCACCTCAGTTTTTCCTAGAAAGTCATAAGCAAGCATCCAAAATTGAGGCTTTCAAATTGCCTAATAAATAGTATAATTGTGCAAAATACCATCTAAATGCTACTGTACTAAAATAAAAATAAAAAGGAAGGGGAAGAGGGGGCGGGGGGGGGAGGGGAGGGGAGGGGAGGGGATATCCTAAGCAGTTAAGAAGGGAATGGAGCCTCTAAGGCTCAACTATCCATGCTTCTATAAGGAGTCACCTTAGAATCTCGCTTCACCATCTAACGCCACATACCTATGCTCCGCACCTGCCTGAGCTAGGGTCTTAATCTCTACATATGTCTCTGCCTTTGCCAGATGTTAATCCTTCTCTCTGATCTAGTGATTCAAGTGCTAGATCGTTTCTTGCAAAGAAACATAGGGGTTTGGATGAGTAAGACACAAAATACCCAAGACACAAAATACCCAAGACACAAATCATAATCATGCATACATGCATTTCTTTTTTCTTCTATTATATGTATTTTCTTACTAAATTGCTTAGATCGCATTCGTTGTGTAATGACCATCTTCAGGGTAGCAATCAGATGGACCATGGCCTCAGCTTGGACATAAGGAATCTATATAAAGGTGGTAAAAAACACATTAGCACCAAAGCTTACATTATAGTCAAGACACAAAGAAACAAAGAAGAAAAATATTAACGTGAGTGGTCTCAGCCGGCTCAAAGGTACAAATGGATCAAGTGATTCGCAGTGACATCATGGAGCCAATCAGTGAAGTAATACAAGACTCTACTAGACTGTTTGGCATGAACATTAGGTTACCCACCACTATAGGCTCCACACACTTGAAGTCAATCCTCGAGCCCGTTTGCAGCCCCAAGCAGTATCATCACCAGATGTGGAAGAGAGTGTGGCAGATCATCGCGTAGCCTATGCAGTGGTACATTGGCCCTCGTGTTGTTGAATGATCTCCTCATTAATCGTATGTTGACGGAATGCTTGAATAGCAGCCTCTAATAGAAAAAGGCTCCCTATGAGCGCCCCAATCATCCAAAAGTTATAAAGGGTCCTTGCAAAAAGTAGATGCTCCCTTGGTAAGCAACGTAGTGCTGAGGTGAGCTTAGCACCTTCAAAATCCCTTCCCCAAAATAGGCTCGTAGCCGAACACTGAAAGACAAGTGGCTAATCCATGCCTTCACGCCAACAGAAGATTCATTTGCCAATGTACCATTCTGTAATAAAAGGTCTCACCATCAGACGATGGCTATAAGGAAAAGTTGTTACCTTTATCACCTATAGTTATCGCATCTTCATGAGGCCCCTCCAATTAAGATGCAGCTATAATAAAGATGAAAAATCACTGTAAGTGAGAATAAAAAATAAAAAATAATAATCATAACTAATAATTTATTTGCGCAAGGGCAAGTATTTGTCAAGAGTGATCGTATTTAGGTAGATACACCTATTGACCACGAAGGACTCCTCATAGGACACAACACTTTATTATAAGAAATGGGGGTAACCTCCTTTCACATCATCCTCGGGGTCAAACCCCTTCAACTGGCCTAGCTTAACATCTCATGCATATTAATAAAGATGGGATAAGTCTCAAAGTAATAAAATATTATTAAAGCATAAAAGGGAATTAAGAAATACTTACTATGAGAACCCTCTAAGCATCTTATATATACCTCTTGCCTCCAGAGCACTAGTCAAGGTAATCTATAAAGGTATGCTAACGTAGTGGACCCTTAGTCAAAATGATGAAGTAAGGTCAGGTCTTCCAACATTGACATTAAGTAGAGCTCGAATACACTAAAGATGTTTGAGAATAAGATCCCCAACATGGCATATAATAGAAAATAACATGTGTGTTAGTCGATCAACTCACTAGGGTTGTCGTCGATAACATTAGGCTCATCAGCCTGAATGCTCAACCTCATCACAGTCTAGCTTCCCCTGAGCAGGGGAACACAACTAAGGACCTTCAGCAAGTAATCCATCTAAAGCATCGACTCATGCATACTAGAATTTGTAGGTAAATGAATACCTACAAATCGCAGCTCGGTCAAGAAGGTGAAGTCCCTGAGTGTGATCATCACCTCATCGATCAAAGGTAGAGGAAAGGTACAAGTTGTATCCATCCATCATTTTAGCAATGCGTGCATCATTACCGAATTGATCTTTGGTGCCTCATCTAGTAGCATCTGTAAGAAGGTCCAAATCCTCGTCCCTCCCAAGTGGGCTAGGACCTAAGGGTGTAGTGTCTGACCCCATTCCCTAGCAGGACCCATAGCCCTGCCTCCCTTCTAAAAGGCAACAATCCTTAGTAAGAAAAGAAAAAGAAATGAAAAAGGGAATGAATAATGGAATATATGTATATGTATAATATGTATATGTATATGTTTCATGCTAAATTATCATGGTCAGAGAAAGAAAAAATCATAGGGGTCCGAATTCAAAGGTAGCGAAACAATAAGTCCTAGTCATTAGGGTTAAATTACAAGTTTTAAGGAAATTATGAAGATAATTTCCTAAAAAAAAATTTCAATCAGCACTCATAAACAAAGTATCGAAAGACTGGCAGGTTTGTAGGACAAATAGATAAATTATTTACAATCACATGTATGTACCGTAATTTTTCATAGGTTATTTTGTTAATTAATTTTAATCATTCTTTGTGTAGATCATAGAATAAAGCCCTAATGCGTGCAAATCAAGGCATTCGACCGAACAAGCAAACAAAAAACAAAATTTTAAAGGGCAATTGTCCTAAAAACAATGTCTGAATATTTTATAAGATAACCTAACGTTTGTAGGCTAAAAGAATGCCTATCACTCTTGAGACAACTCCTGTAAGGTGGCAATATAGGTTGAAGACTATTAGTGTGTCACCAGCTGGAGGAAAGCTAGGCGAAATCATCTTCATTGTTGCACCCTTTAATAGGCTCACCCACACGAACCCCCACTGGGATCATAATTGCTCCAAGGCATCCAGAGTTGTAATGTCCTTATTAAGGAACTCCTAGACATCAAACATCACATCGTCATGGTACTTGACCATGATGAACTCTCAAAAAGCAAAGGTAAACCTAAGTGCTAAGTCTAAAGCTTTGAAAGAGAAAAGGAAGAGAGAGAGAATGACTGACGCAAATGAGGAGGTCGCTTTCAACAAGCCTTATATAATGGACTAAGTCTATACAGATAGGCTGGTCCATACAGACCAAAGGTTTGTACAACTACCCTAAGGTTGTACAAACCCCTTAGGCAAAGCGAGGCCGAGATGGTCCTTATAAGCCTAATTCTCTTAACTCTCCTGACCTAACTCCTTTTAACCCCTCCCCCCCCTTTTACCCATTTTTTTGTAGCCCATCAAGCCCATTTCCCTAACATTCTTTTAAGCCTAACTATAGTTAAATTACTAAAATACCCTAAGCTGCCAAAGGCCCCTAAAGCAGTCAAATAACTAAAATGCACCCAATTTCCCAAACTATCCCAAATAATTTACCAAAATGCCTCTGGCTTCCTAAACGATCCTAGGGTCGCTAGTTTATCGAAATAACCTTCGACCTTCTAAAAGGCCTAAATTGAAAATCTAATAACATGCATCACCAAGTATATTACCAAAGTACCCTTATTCATATTAGAATCCAAAAAGAATAATTTTAACCCCCAAATGGTTAGTTAAAGAGCCAAATTGCCCTTAGTCATTCCCTAAAACCATGATACTGGGTAAATTACCATAATACCCTGTTGCTTCCAAAAGCAACTAGAGAACATTCAAAGTCTTCTAATTTGAATCAAGCTACCAAAATGTCCTCTAATGACAAACCTGGCTACCTTTAAGGCCTCAAAAATATTTTTCAAGAAAAATTTCTTCTTCTTAAAAATGTCAAAACTCGAGGAAACACTTTCTATAGCATTTAGGCTCAGGTCATTTACCCAAAAATACGAACAAACCTTCAAAATAGTCAAAAGAGATATAAAGATATTGATTTAGTTTTATAACTACTAGAAAGGCCTTAATGGCATATGAACCACTTAGGGGACATCCTTGAGCCAGAGCTATTAGTTAGAAGGCATCCACTAATGGAATATTCAAAGATAATGCAAGAAGCCAATTGCCATATACAAAACACCTCGTACTTGTTAAAAAACTTCAGTTCCTATTTTAAAGTTATTGAGAACATATAAAACACCTAGTACCTACTAGAAAGTTGGCATAACAACTTTAGTACTTATTAGAAAGCTGTTGAAAATATACAAAACATGAGGCAACTACTAGAGAGTTGCCATAATAACTTTATTACTTGTTAAAAAGTTGCTGAAGAGACGTATAATACTTGTTACCTATTAAAAAACAGCCAAAATGACTTAGTACTTATTTGAGAAGCTGCTTAAAACTTGTATCCTTTGGTAACCTTACTAATGGTTACATTCCTTACTTTGCTTTTATTAAGACTTATTCAAATAGTCATTTCTCAAATGTTGTTTTCCAATTATGACAAAGTAGGGGGCAAATCGTAAGCATCATATTTTGAACCTCTGGATGCAGAGCCTATTGATGAAAATCATTGAATATATACCAAAAATGCAAAGAGATTTGCCAAAAGAAAGAATAAAAACTTTAAAAACCATGGAAAAGCCTAAAACTAAGCCTAAGACTAAAGCCTAACATCAAGCCATAGATTAGTAGCACAAGTTGGTAGTTTAGCCCTCTTGAACCCTAATCCTCATAATCTTCTATTATTGGTCCTTCTTAAACATTAGGCCCATACAACCCTGATAGATGGATATATAACCCATTTTTGGCTATACAGCTTGCGTACAAACTCTAATTCTAAGATATCCATCTCCCTCCCTATGATTAGATATATGCATGGCGTAACTAGAACCATTTCTAGCCCTGGGCACCCATCATCACCTATAAATACCCCTTCATTTGAAGATGGAAAGGAGGCTTGGACAACCCTAAAGTTACTTTACCAAAATTCACTCTCAAACCCTTATTAATAAAGAAACGATAAATCATAACTCATCCTAACTCATTCTAAGGTAGAACTAGGACTTTTCTCTTTATCATTATGCATTTCCTAAGCATTTTAAAGGATATTAAGCTCATGGTATGGCTCTGAGGGTAATAAATCATTAAAGAAGGCATATAGGACTCCTATATCCCCTTTCTTTTTCCCTTTCTTTCCCTCTTCTACCTTTATAATCTAGAAAATAGGGGTTATATATCTTTGATTATAGGCTATACACCCTCTTAGTTTAGTGATGGTTTTTTTTTATTTTGTTTTAGTTATTTAGGATAATGACCAAGTTAGGAACTTAAGGTTTTAATGACCTTGATAGTCCCTTTTGTGATGATGTTTGTTCATAGAATACATAACTAATGCCTTGGCCTTGCACTTCGTCCTTTTCTTTAAGTTACATACTAACCCCTACTATGGTTAGCCATGTACATGGATGCCTAGCTCTTTGTGAGCTACATAAGGGAATGATTCATTAATCTTAAGATCCTTTCATGATGATCTAGTTGTAGGTCAATGAAGATCTTTGGTTATGCTTTACATTGCATTTTTATAGTTCTCTTGCTCTTCATGATGCATATAAGTGTGTTTAAATGTTTAATGCTATCTATATGATGTAGGGATGTGATTTATGGACTTTGATGCATGTTTAGGTGCCTTAACTTTGGAGATGTGGTAAGATGATTATTGTAGACTTTATTTGCATTTTCTTTTAGTTTCTTTTACTTACTATCCTCATATTAGTTACTAACTTACTCTCCTTCCCTAGGTGTAAGTGTTCTTATTTAAGTTGGACCATGGGTTTGGTCTTGATTATCATCCAACAATATTATGGATGATTATGCTTGAACATATGGATGATAATGCATGCTAAACCCCTTTTGTCATGTCATATGATCCCACTCCCCTCTTTGGAATGTTATGTATGGATGTTGAAGTGCATGAAACCCCATTTTCCATGATGCATGACCCCTTCCCCTTAAAGTTGATAACTTGATTTGTTTAAGTGAATCATGGTTAGATGTATGTTGAGGAGTATTAATTAGACTAATCAATAACTTGGTTAAAATACTAAATATGAACCAAAGATGCTTGAAGGTTGGATCCTAATATTCGAGTGGTTTGAAGGTGCCTAACCTTTTCCCCAAGCTATACCCAATTTTTGAATCCAATCTCAAATGGGGTAAGGCTTCTAATTAACTTATGTTAGGTTCATATTTTGCCTTTCCTAGATCCTTATCCCAACCAAAGTCGAGTGGTGACTCCACATTTTATAGGGATGATAACAATGTGTCATCCCATATTTTAGTCCTTCGATGATCACCAAGGCCTAAAGGATCCATCGTTGATCTAAACCTATTCCATATCTTGGGGTTATTAGCAAAGTAAAAACCTTTCATCCTCTCGTTCCCCTATTGTCACAAATAAGATTCCAATAGTTTGAGTGAAACCATTGAGGTGCTCACAATACTTCAATTTCATGTATGGATTCTTAAAATGAACTCTATAAGTCAACATTTTTAAATAGAGCAATTTGCATTAAAAATATTCTAAAAGATTCAAAAATGTTTCATGAATGTTCTAAGAAGCTTTTAAGAATATTCTAAGTATCTTTTATTGGAAGAAAATAAAACCTAAGGAGGCCATATAAAGGAGCCAAACAAGGTCAAAGAGTCGAAAAGTCAAGTCCAAGATCTTCTAAGATATACTTAGCTATCAAGAATCTTCATTTCTTCCTTTTTTGATCGAATGCTTTTTCCTTTTTAGAATAAGATTTTTTCATTTATTATATTCTAGTACTAGTTAATATTTAGGAATAATTAATACATTCTTGGTCGACTAGGCATAGGGCATTTATCCTATTTAGTTTTCTTCTTAATTTATATAATAAGATTAGGTCTTTTGCTCTTAATTAGTGAAACATTGTAATGATTATAAATAAACTATAAAAAATTGTGTAAGAGATAGATTATTCATCAATATAATTCTTATTTTTCTTCTAAGAAATTATTCTCTTCTTTGATTCTTGAAAGAACTTGGTGAGGTTATTAAGTGAGGGCTTAATTAACTATATAAACTAGTTTAATTCTAAACTTAAAATTGACTTAGTTAATTATAGGTTTGGACTTAAACAACCTTTAATTCTTTATAACTTAGGTTGCTAGATATAAATTATCTAGAGATCTAGTTAGGAGTTAAGTTTCCATTGTTTTATTCTTGATAGATCCTTAGCTAAAGGTAACAATATTACATATGGGTTTGGGATAAGTTACTCATGTTTGTATCATATATTAATGGTAAAACCCATCATAGTATCATCCACTAGAGTGATCTCTTTAAAGGTCTGATCATAACTTCTTCACTAATTCTTGACCTAACCATGAAGGTTCCATGAGTAGGAGGTGATACATTCCAAATAATTAGGGAGCGGGTTCCCTTGAATTCTCATTTATCTTTGTGTAGGCAAGATAATGGTCTTTGAGTCTATTAGATCATGTATCTCGTGGCATAGTTTATAACATTCATCTGTGGAATGATCTACACCTTAGTTGAAACAAAGTAGGCATTAGCATTATAAATTCTTAGCAAAAGATTCTATGTTAGTCTTACTATCAATGATCGCAAAAGTCTATTCTTTTGAAACCAGTTAAAAGCCTTAGAAAGTCTTGTGCCTAATTCTATAAATTTCCTTGTTCAAGCATATTGTGTTCACATTAGTGGCTTTATGAGCATCTCACTATCCTAATGGCTAGTATCTTCTTCACCTTGAGCATTAGCTCTTAGAGTCTACCTTTTAGTCTTCTACTTGGATTCTTACCTCCCTTAAACTTTCAAAAGTCTTTACCAATATACCCAAATGCATGAACAATTCTTGTTAAAGCTCTTTTGATGATCATCTTCACTTGGTCCCTTTCTATAAGCTTTGTCCTTAGACCATCCTTTTCCATCTTATAAGATAGTCACCAAACCATTTCTCTATTATTTTACTTTAGAGCCTCTATTAGGTATAATTCTATTAGGCTTAAGTTGTTCATAGTTATTTAAGTGTTTTATGTTTGATTTAATGTTAATCAATATTTAAATTAAGTTATTTTGGCGTTAATTTACATTATTTCCCACATTTGGATGCTTTATAAGTGTTTTAGCAAATTTGGAGTAAAATTAGGTTAAAATAGGCAAAATTGGCAACTTCAGAGACCAAGTTGGATATTTGGACATGTGAAGAAATAATGCATGTTCTCATGCTTGTAACTAAAGTCGCAACCTAAAATTTGGACACATCTGATCCTACTTTTTAGCGTATTCATTAGGTCTTTTAAAGAGGTATTTAAAGTCAAAACTTAGGGTTTTCAAGAGAGTCTTATTGGGCAGTAAAAAAAAGAGTTTTTTAGAGAAGAAAATAAGGAGAAACAAAACTATAACATAAGACCAAATGTAAGAGTTCAAGAGATCATTAGATAAAGGAAAAAGAAGAAGAAGGAGAAGAAGAAGAAGAAGAAGAAGAAGAAGAAGAGAAGATTTATGAAGCTACTTGGGAGAATTCATCTTTCCTTATCTTTATTCTTGTTTCCCTTGTTAAAATGATGCTATTGCTTTTGGATTTGTTTTGTTTTGTTAATATGTTAGTCTAGATCTTTAATCTAAGACCTTGATGTAGCCATGGATATTGATTGATTGATTTATGATTTAGTTGATTATGTTAGCATTTTGTTCTTTTATAATTGAATGATTATTGGGCCTAATGCTTATGATTGATAAATAGAGATACCCATTTAACCTATTGTTATCACTTAAAAGATTATTAGACCTAATGAGGTAATGCATTCCTATTTCACATCGAGAGATGGATCTAGAGGAATGGTTACATATTAAGTGACTACTCAGGAGAGAGCCTTAATTATTGGAGAGATAATCAATAATTACAACTTAACGCAACATAACATTAAATAATTAATGATTTCATGATTTTCACTGGTAAGATTAAATGTCATAGGTGTTTTATCATAAGATTTTCTTTATCAATTGCTTTTATCTTTTTCCCATTGATTTGTTAGTTTATTTTAATTTATTTCTATTGCATCAATAGTTTAGATCTTATCTCAAGCATTCATTTTTTTAAATAAAAATAGAATCATCATATTTAGTACTTATAACACATATCTTTATGGGATAATATCCACACACACTTATGCACTATATTACTTTGATCATCATACTCTTATGGTATTTCTCAAGGTGGGATTAAGGAATAATTTAAAAGAGGGAAGGTAATAAGTGAGCTTAGATTTATTTATTGATTTAGCTTTAACCCACTTCACAAAATTTGATCCAAAAGGGCTCTATATCCTAGAGAATGAACTCTAACTCATAGTTATAGGCATAATGTTCTTGAAATGTCCTAGATAACTCCTTCCAATCTCCCTTACTGCTTTGGATTATGTGAAATACTAGATCTTTGAAGAACCCTCTAATGACAACTCAAACAAATTCAATATAGTCTTAAGTGGCACCCCTAATGTCCTCATGATAAGCATGTATGGCCAAATATTGTTTTTAGGATATTGCATCCTTGTGAACTTATGGATTTTGGGCATATAAAATTTAGCAAGAAGCTTCTCTTAACTATAAGCCAAAAGTTCTTAAGTGTTTGCTCCTACTAATCTCGTAGTATCTAAGGTCTTTTAAATCCTATCAAGCTACTTAGCAAACCAATCTATCCTGGAATTATCCTTACCATCTAATATATCCTTCTTTGGTGCTAGTACCTAAGTAACTCCTTTAGTACCCAAGTAACTCCTTTTTTGGTGACTTCATATTTATGGTAATTCTTTATCCTAAAAAGGTCATCATTTATAATTATTGAGGAAGGCCTTTCCCCTTCACTAGTCTACTATAAAAGCCCTCATTCTTCTTTACTAGAATTTCAATCAAATTTCTCTGAACCTCCTTTATAACATGGTCTTTCATCATATGGCTAAACTTTTCCCTCATTTTCTCTATTAGCGTTGATCGAGCTGCTTAGTTTGTTATTCCTATGGATACTAATAGTTCTATGTTTCAGAGTACGCTAGGTGTTTTATTCTTTCTAGCTAATCTTTCCCCTCTTTTTTTTCAAGAAGGTCTAGGTGGAGTTATGATAGATACAAAATAAGGGTTATCAAAATGATGTGTGGATAGATAAGTCTATGCATGTATGCATGAGATGCTCATGTTATTCATATATTCACATATATCCTTCCAACCTTATTTCTTCCACACATGAGGTTCAATGACTCTTTTCTAAGAGTGGACCATTCATCTATCAATAGGAGATATGTGGTCCCTTAGACTAAGTACGACAATAATTCCAAAAAAGCACTATATAATATCAGTATAAAAAGGAACTATAATGTATACAAATGTTTATCTAAAGGAATGCTTTTTACATAGATAGGGTGTTATCTGGACATTTACATGGATAGGGGAATGCAACAAATACATACACTAAGGTTTTTTCTTTACATGGTAGGGAATAGAGTGCACACAAATATTTACATTAATAGGAATAAGACTACAAGATATATCTATGCTCTTTAGGGATTTCCACCCACCTTTGGAAGAAAATGCAATAAAAACAAGATAGGTATCCTATTCTAGGGTAATAGAGTTCCTACGTGAGCTTATAGGTTTACAGGGTTGTTAATATTATATAGCTCCCATAAATTTGAAGGATGGTTGTCGTATAGCCCAAATTTGATATATTCGAAGGTACTTAGTTTGTAAATGATAAGCCCTTTCCATAATCTTAAGCCTAAATAAAGCTTAAGTCTTAAGTTTTGAGAACCTATTAATTAGATATAGGATTGACCTAATACATGTGGTATATGTAGTTCTATTGAATTTAGTGGACAATTTAACTAATAAGGTAAAGTGTAAAAATGAACTAAAAATTATTGGCATGTGAAGTCAATTTCATTAGTCTTTAATGAAGTCACTAGTGTGAGTGCCTTATTTGTTTTGCTATTATGCTTAAATGAGTGAAATCTTGTTTGTGACTACTAACCTTCTATTGACCATTGGGAGGTCAAGAGGATTAGGGTAAGGCTATCTTTGTCCTATACATCTGATGTATAATCAAATCCAATAAAATGGTTTTATATCACTTAATAAGCACATTTTCTAACTATTACTTAATAAGCACACTTTCTAACTATCTTATTTTTTTAATTATTATTTAAACCACAATGCTATCAACTACAAGAAGATGATGACCAAAGTAATATAGTTCATAAAGGTATATGTAGATATTCTCCCATAGAGACAAAGATAATGAGTACTAGAATATGATGATCCTATTTTTATTTAGAAATTGAAGAATTAAGATAATAATTGAACTACTAATGTAAGAAAATAAAATAAAAATGAATTAGCTAAAAGACAATAGCAATTGAGGAATAAAACCTTATGAATAAAACACCTAGGACACTTGACTTTATTAATGGAAGATCATGAAATTAATAATCATTCAATGATATGCTAGATTAAGGCATGCAACTATCGATTGACTCTCTAGTTCTTAAGGCTTGCTCTCGAGTATATCTCTTGATATGTAACTATTCATCCAAATCCATCTCTTAATGTGAATTAGGAATGTGTTACTTCATCATCACAAGTAATCCATTATGTGATATCAATAGGTTAAATGGGTATCTCTACTCCTTAATTAACCTAAAGGAAACAATTATAGGTATATTATAGTTTATAATCTCTCAATCTATAAATGAAACACAAATCTTGTAATTGGTGATCAAGCAATTATAATCATTAAGTTTAAGAACCATTTACTTCCAAAAGAAAAAAAAATGCAAACATATTCATTAAATTCAAAAATCAATTAATCTTTATCTATAACTACATCAAGATCCTAGATTAAAGATATAACCTAACATACTAAAAAAACAAGCTAAATCCAAAGTGAAATTATCTTCTTAACAATGGATAAGAAATAAGAGAGGTAAAATGAAATCTCCAAATAGTCTTGATAGATCTTCTTTTAATCTTATTTATTTGATCCTATGAAGCTTTTAAACTCTTGCACTTGATTTCCTTTTGAAATGTGTTTCCTCTTATTTTCTTTCTTCAAAAACTCTTCTTTTCAACTTTTTTGACCTCTTCTTTGAAAACCTTAAGAGTTAGCTTGATGCTTTTGCACCTTTTCCATTCTTGTTATAATCTTGATGCTTTTGTACCTTTTCCATTCTTGCCAATCTCACATCCATGGTGTGTAGCCTTTGAGAACTAAATTTGATGGCCCTTCTTGCATTGCACTAGCTCCTCCTTTCTGAGGAAGAGTGTTGGCAGGTGGAAAAATAGGAATTTCTTTCTCCTTTTCCTCTTTTTCACTTCCTTTTTAACTACTTCTTCTTCTTCCTCTTGATTATTTGGTCTTATAAACTTTGGTCCTCCAATTTTCTATGTCATGATTCCCATTCTTTCCAAAGTAGTAAGATTAAAAAGTGCCATGGTAGGTAAAGCTTCCTCCTTCATTTCATTTGGATCAAAACCACATCAAAACATTACCAAACCTATGACTTTATGTCTTAATCCCACCACTTGCCTAAGATTTTTCACTAATCCCACCAATTATTGAAAGATGAAATGAGTAGTTGAGACTTTTATCTTATTATGAGCCCACCACATGAGAAAAATATCTTATTTAAAGACCTTGGATGCTTCTTATTTCCTAAAGATTGCACAATCCATGAACTTATAGAGTATCATCAAACATTTATCTTTAATAGTCCACTCAATGATTAGTGAAAACTAATTCCATCTTGACCCAAAAGTTTCTCCCAAAATGCCCTGGCATTAAAGTTTTCAAGATGATCTATCATACCTCCTCTATATAAGCCAAATACATCTTTCATGGTGGTTTGATCAATGGTATTTTATTTTCAAAAAGTCTAAAAAGAATAAAAGTCTTATACTCCTTTTCAAAATGCAATGTTTAGAAAAACTCAAGGTTGAGTCCTTTGTAAGATGGGATGTATGTAAATGCAAACTTCTCCTAACCTAACCTACCTAAAAGATCTTTCATCCTTTTTAAATTCTAGTTGCACCAAAGTTGGTTCATCTAAACTTCTATATGTAACATGTGTTTTAGTATCTAATAAAAGAAATCTCTCACCTTTTTCATCATTGAAGATAGGAAAAGTGGCACCATACTTTGATGATACGTCTTTAGGCCCTCTTTGTGGTTGCTTCCCTTCTTCTATTTGATGAAGATGCCCTTGAGGCCATCTTGAGTTGATAAGAATGGTGTTGGTGTGGTGGTTATGGTTATCCAATAATAAGAAAGCTAGAGAATAACTAAAAAATGAAAAGAGAAGGTTGAGTCCTTTGTAAGATGGGATGTATGTAAATGCAAACTTCTCCTAACCCAACCTACCTAAAAGATCTTTCATCTTTTCTAAATTATAGTTGCACCAAAGTTGGTTCATCTAAACATCTACATGTAGCATGGGTTTTAGTATATAATGAAAGAAATCTCTCACCTTTTTCATCATTGAAGGTAGGAAAAGTGGCACCATACTTTGATGATATGTATTTTGGCCCTCTTTGTGGTTGCTTCCCTTCTTCTATTTAATGAAGATGCCCTTGATGCCATCTTGAGTTGATAAGAATGGTGTTGGTGTGGTGTTTATGGTTGTCCAATAATAAGAAAGCTAGAGAATAACTAAAAGATGAAAATACACTTTGATGCCTAAAGGATTTCTACTTGTTTTCAAACTTGAGAGAAGTATTTGAATTAAAGTGTGAGTGAAAATGAGGAGAATTATACCCTATTTATAAACCTAAAGGAATGGGGTTTGGGTAGGAACATTTAAATTTTGAATTGGGTTAAAAAAACCTTTCAAAAACCCTCAAAAGCATCGATCACAAGGTTGTTGCATGTATCACAGGATAAGATAGCCTAGACTATGTTTTGTAATGAAACTTTGGTCATAGGCTATGACCCAAGTTGCAACCTACAACTCGATCATGGCCTAGTCCACTATGGGCAAGTTACAACTAAGGACTTAGGGCGTGAGTGCGACTATACCTATCTCTGAAGCTTTATTTTCCTTCAATTTTTCATCCCTCTATGTAAACTAATGTCAAACACCTTCCAAAAACATGGACAATTAATTAAATTCAACAAATTAAGATTTTTCCTTTGCATAATTCATAAAATATCACTCATCAAACATCAAACTAACATTGAAAAACATAAAACCAATATTAA
The DNA here is from genome assembly GCA_949677035.1 of Omphalea diandra. Lineage (NCBI taxonomy): Eukaryota > Viridiplantae > Streptophyta > Magnoliopsida > Malpighiales > Euphorbiaceae > Omphalea > Omphalea diandra. The sequence continues at coordinate 38,219 of CATIWR010261970.1, read as the reverse complement.
TACTGAAATTTAAGCATGAAAAACTCCCAATTAACATTTTAAAATTTTGAAATCAAACACAAACATTCTAAAGGAAAGGTAATAGATCCTAGAAGACTCAATCCAAAGGATTACAAGGTAAAATAAAAACATAACCTAATTCTTCCTTAGCCTTCTTCTACCCCTCTTTGGTTTTGGTGGCCTCCCTCTTCCCCTCTTTGGTGATGAAATGAAAATCTCCACAGGCTCACTCCTTTTTTCCTCCTTCTTACTTAAAGATGAATCCTCCACCTCAATGAGGCATGAAATCCTCTTCTCACTTTACTCCATTACTACAATTTGTCTGTAAGAGTATGGACACTCATTCTCTTTTGGGTAAGCTCTATATTAGCAATAAAATGTTATTGCTTATTTTAAAGTTGAAATTCTAGTAACTAGAGCTTGAATTTTGGGTTTGGGGAGCTTCAAATTAGGTGGTGGAAGAGGTAAAGGCTATTTTTCTTTCACTTTTGCTTGAATTCCATCTTGATATCTAATTCAACAACTGAAGAAAAATACAATAGTGTTTTCTTCTCATCTAGTTATAGATGATGTCCCCCCTCTTAATGCTTATGGATTAAGTAATAGTAGAACATCTAGAAGCTTCTTTCACTCTCCTATTAACTTAATGACCATTAGTTTTCACCTTTATTACCATTTTAGCATGGAATTAAATCAAAAATTTTCATCAAACATTTTCCACATATTTAAATGTCATAACTTATGGTTAGTAACATTATAACACAAATGAAATTGTTGCACTTCCTTTTTATTAAGACTTCACTTCACTTGGCTTGCTTTTAACTATTATTAACTAATAAAAGCTTTCAAAAAAATAATAGAAAAACTAAATAAATTACAAGAAAAATTAAAAGCTTGAGTTGCCTCATAAAAATGGTATTTTAAGGTCTTATATCTTGACTATTCTTTTACTTTAGTCGAGTATGGTGGTGTAATAAAGGACCCCCTCATGCTTCTTAGTCTCCATTCCAATGTAAGGTTTGAGACTTGTCCATTCACTTTGAAAATCTCTCCTTTTTTATCTTAAATTTTAGTTGCTCCATATTGATAAATTTTCTTTATCATAAAAGGTCTTGACTACCTTAACTTCAATTTTCTAAGGAATAACCTTAACCTAGAGTTATAGAGCAACCCTTATTGACCCTCTTGGAAATCACATTGCACTGTATGTTTGTCATGCCCATCTAACTCTAGCTCTTCCTATTCTTCATATTCTTCCCTTTTTAATCTTTAATTCCTTTGATTTTCCAACATTTTCCTCTCTTATTAGTGTTTTCTTGACTTTATACACATCAAACTGCACTTGTTCATCTCCCACACTCAAAGTTAATTTACCAAGCTCCACATTAATAAGGGCTCTCCCCATTGCTAAGAGTGGTCTTCCCAAAATGAGTGGTATCTCAAAATTTAGCACCACAAAATCTGCTAGAAAAATGAACTTATCCACTTTAATAATAATGTCTTTAATAGTCCTCACAAAATACTTGAACGATCTATTTGCTACTTATAAAGATATCCATGTCTCCTCGAGCTCACCTATTTTCAATTCATTAAAAAGAGATAAATGAATCAAACTAATACTAAAACCAAGATCACAAAGAATTTTATCAAATTTTAATTCACCAATTTCATAAGGTATAGTAAAGCTCACTGGATCTTTGACCTTTTAGGGAAGTTTATTTTGCAAAATTACACTACACACTTTCGTAAGAGTCACTACTTCACACTCTTCAAGGCTCTTCTTATTAAAAATTATAACTTTGAGAAATTTGACATAAGAAGGCATTTGAGCTAATGCTTTAAGAAATGAAATTTTGATATGAATCTTCTTGAAAACATTAAAGAACTTAGCAAAATCCTTGTTTATTTTGGCATTCCTTTGGCCTTTTAATCTTTGAGATAATGGAATATGAGGCACATAGGGTTGCATCTTAGGTGGTTACTTAGCTTCTTCCTCCTTTGCTCCATGCAATTCATCCTTAGATTGTTTATGAGTTAATTTTTCCTTTTCTTACTCTTTATGCTCTCTAACTCTATTTTCTACCTTTCTTCCACTTCTGAAAATGATGGTTTTTACATGCTATTTAGGATTGACCTCCAACTTGGATGGTAAACTCCTCACTTGCTTTAATGAAACAACGTTTGCTAATTTCCTCATTTGCATCTCCATTGCATGAATGGATGAAGAATGATGTTCACTAATTTGATCAACCTTGGCATCTATCCTTTTTAAAGCTTCATCTTTTGCATCTATCCTCTTATTAGTCTTGACAATAAATTTCTCCATCATGACCTCCAATCTTGATTTCTTTTCTTCTTGTTGTTGTGCCTAAAAACTTGGAGGCTCTTATGGTCTTAAGGCATTGTTCCTACTTCAAGAAAAATTTGGGTGATTTCTTCAACCAAGATTGAAAGAAATGGAATAAGGATTATTACCTTGTCTATTGATAGGAATCATTTTAGCTTATATTTTTAGGTTAGAAATTAGGAGTTATTTTTATAGTATTTTATTTTAAAATAATTAATTTTTTTGTCTCTTTTATATTTTCGCAGGAAATTCTCGAAAAAAAAGAGCTAAATTGCAAATTCCAGTAGTGTTGCATGGATTATTGCATGGCCCATATATCGAGCCATGCAAGGCATTAGATCCAAAATTGAAAAATGCAAGCAGGTTATCTTTTTAAGATAATCAAGGCTAAACCTAGATAGAGATACCTGGGTGGAGAAAGAGTAGATTTTTAGGAGAGAAAAGTGGATCTAAGATCTACACTAAATAAAATGATAATTTATGAAGATTAGGGATATCTTTTATTAGGGTTTTCACTATTTTTGTTAGAAAGACTCTTATTTTGAATATTCTTTTATCCAATTAAATGGATTTCTTCTTATTCCTAACAAAAATAATGAAAACCATAAGAGAAGATATCCCTAATCTTCACAAACTATCTTTATTTGGTGTAGATCTTGGATCCACTTTTCTTTATAAAAATATGCTCTTTTCCCACCCAGGTATCTTTATCCATATTAGGTCTTTGTTATCTTAAAAAGGTAGCTTGTTTACATTTCTCAATTCTAGATTTAACGCCTTGTATGGCCCTATGAATGGCCATGCAATAGTCCACATAACACTGCTTACATGATTTTCCTCTGCTGACTAGTCAACCCCTGTGTGGTCCAATGTAGAGACTATGTAATAACCCATACAACACTGCTAAAAATTGTAATTTAGCTCATTTTTTCAAGAATTTCCTCCACAAACATAAAAACACCAAAAATTAACTATTTAAAAATAAAATACTATAAAAATAAGGAAAACTCCTAATTTCTAACCTAAAAATATATGTTAAAATTATTCCTATCATCTATTGTTGAAATTGCCCATAAAATTTACTTGCTTAGAATTCAAACAATTAAATGGATTACCAACTTGGCATTCAGTGTTCATATTACCACCTACTAGACAAAACTCATAAGAAGTCTTTCGCATGTTTAGGGAAAAGAAAGCATTGCAATTCATGGCATTGATTTGCTTAGGTAAATTGGCAACTTGGCTTGCATAGTGGTTAGTTGATCAACCTTCATAACTCCTGCTACCTTTCATAATATAGCTCTTTTAGTTGGCCATTTATAACTATTTGCAGTCATCTCCTCAAGCAATTGGTAGGTTGCACCTTTCTTCTTAAAAATTAGAGCTCCACTTGCAGTGACATCTAGAGTGCTCTTCAAAAAAGGACTCAAACCATTATAGGAAGTTTGTAGAATGAGTCGCTTTGATAAACCATAATACATGCACTTCCTTAGTAATTCCTTGAATCTATCCCATGTTTCATAGAGAGATTTTGCTTCCATTTGAGCAAAAGAAATGATGTCATTCCTTCACTTAGCCATCTTAGGTAGAGGGTAGAACTTGTTCCAAAAGGCTTGGGATAATTACTCCCATGTAGTGATTGAACTCGGAGCTAAAGAATGATACCATCACTTGGCTTTGTATTTAAGTGAAAACAAAAATAACTTTAGCTTGATAACATCATTTGAAACTCCATTTTAAAGTATCATAAATCTCTAAGAAAGTTGTTCTATAAATGTGTGGATCTTCATATGGTAGACCTCTAAACCAATTATTTTGCACCATTTTAATGATGGTCGATTTAATCTCAAAGTTGTTAGCATTAATAGTAGTTTTAGTAACTCTCGATTATGGTTCATTAAGCATTAGAACTCCATAGTCCCTTATAAACCTTTCATTTGTTGGATTGTCTGCCATTTGATTTTTTTTGTAATATTCTTCCAAACTTTTTCTCGTTATACTCACTCTAAGAGTTCTTTGAATCTTATAATAAAAAAAGGTTATAGCTCTTGCTTTTCGAAGTCTAGGCTCTAAGTCCTTCACATATATGTTTCCAACCGAAATATAAAAAATAAAAAATAAAAATTCTAGATTAAGAATTGAATCAAAGCTTCCAATATTAAAGCACTTTGTCTCCGACAATGATGATAATTTTTTTGACCTATAGATTCGATGTATAATCGAATCTAACAAAGTCACTTCAAATCACTTGAAAAGCACACTTTATAATTATCTTCTTTTTAATTATTATTTAAATCAAAATGCTATCAACCACAGGAAAATGATGATCAAAGTAATACAGTGAACAAAGGAATATGTGGATATCATCCCATAAAGACAAGAATAATAAGTACTGGAACATGATGATCCTATTTTTATCTAAAAATCAAAGAATTAAGATATTAACTAAACTACTAATAATGCAAGAAAGTGAACAAAACTAAAAATGAATTTGCTAAAAGACAATAGCAATTAAGGAATAAAACCTTATGAATAAAACACCTAGGACACTTGACTTTACCAATAGAAAATCATGAAATCAATATTCATTCAAAGATATGTTGGATTATGGTATGCAACTTTCGATTGACACTTTTTTTTATTAAGGCTCTCTCTTATATATATCACTTAATATGTAACCATTACTCTAGATCCATCTCTTGATGTGAACTAGGAATGTGTTACTTCATTATCATAAGTAATCCTTTATGTGATAGAAATAAGTTAAGTGGATATCTATACTCTTTAATTAACCTAAGGATAATAATTCTAGGTATATTTTAATGTATAACCTCTCCATATATAAACAAAATACAAATCATGTAATTGATGATCAAACAATCATAATCATTAAGTGCAAGAACCATTTACTTATAAAAGAACAAAAATATAAACATATTCATTGAATTAAAAAATTAATCAATCATTATTCATCGCTACATCAAGGTCTGAGATTGAAGATCTAGCCTAATATACTAATAAAACAAGCCAAATCCAAAAATGAAAGCACCATCTTAACAGTGGAAATAAGAAATAAGAGAAATAAAAACAAATTTTGTAATAGTCTTAATAGATCTTCTCTTGATCTTCTTCTTTTGATCCTATGATGCTTTAAAGTCTTATAAAAGAACAAATTATAAACATATTCATTGAATTAAAAAAATTAATCAATCCTTATCCATTGCTATACCAAGGTCCTAGATTAAAAATGTAACCTAACATACAAATAAAACAAGCCAAATCCAAAAGTGAAAGCATAATTTTAATAATAGAAATAAGAAAAAAAGAAAATTAAAAATGAATTTTTGCAACAGTCTTAATAGATCTTCGCTTGATCTTCTTCCTTTGATCCTATAAAGCTTTAAACTCTTACACTTGATCTCCTTATGAAGCGTGTATCCTTTTGTTTTGTTCTTTCAAAAATTATTCTTTTGGCCTATTTTGACCTCTCTCCTGAAAACCCTAAGAGTTTAGCTTTATATATCCAAAGCATATAAAATAGAATACTCAAAGTGACATAAAAGAGTAATGGATAAAAAGGTCAAGTCCAAAAGCATTAAACTAGAAGAATAAGGTTAAAATCTTGATCCTATCTCAATATTTGAGGGAATATGGGTCATACACTATAAATTCTACTTAATATTCTACCATTTGAGCTCTTAAGGTACCCTAAGAAACCATAGAAAATAAAGGAATTCAAATGTAGAAGAATAAAGTTTCACAAGCTATCCATAATCAAAGAGGGTTGTACATACCAATAAATGGTATATACAACCTTCTAGATGGTCCGCACAAACTATTAAAAGTATGTACAACCCATCAAATTTAGGTTTCTTCAAAAAAAAAAAAAGAGAGAAAAGAAAAAGAAAAGGGAAAGAAAGAATAAGCAAAAGTAGTCAGATGCTTTTGAATATTACTTTGCCCTCAAAGGCAATATAATGTGATTAATCCTCTAAAATGCAAGGGATATAATGCAAATAAGTATCATTAGACTTAGAGAATGACCTTAGATCTTAGGTTGGATGTGTTAGGATTTTGATTTATATGTTTGGGAGTGCTTAAATGGAGATTTTACTAGAGTAACTTTAAGGTTTTTCCAAGCCTCCCTCTCTCTTTCTCTCTCCATGTGGGAAGGGGTATTTATAGAGGGAGAGGGTTGCATAAAATAGCTATAGTTACACTTTATTCATGACTCATTACATACAAGGACCATGAAACTTTTAGAATTAGGCTTTTAAAATACCTAATGATGGGTTAGTGCTATATAAATAACCCCTTAACCTGCAAGTGCACAGGTCAACAAGTAATAAAGTGTATAAGAGTACGAATATTATTCTCACGAGGATCAGGATTGAGTACTAAGCATCTTGTTCCTTGTATTATATAAAAATCCAATATAAATGAAGGTTTAAATGAAGAATTAAAACTAAGTAAAATATAAACAAAGTAATTGCAAATAAAATAATCAATATAAGAAGTTAGCTAGGGGTTCAACTTCACTTAGTGACTTTGTAATAGGTTTCTAATCCTTGCCTAATTGTTTCTTTCATCAAGTGCCATTATTGAGTCACTGTGGTGATCAATTAATCCCTCTCGAGTAGAAATTTTAATACAAGAGCATGTTAAGCTAAAGGTTCATCAACTCAAAAGTTAAATGTTAGGCAATTACCTTACAAAATAAGACTTTATGGATAACAATAGTTTGTTAAGATTTCTCAACTCAATAACAAAATAAGGGAATTATTAAAGGTTTTGTTCTATCAAAAACATGTCTCCATTGTCAATTCACAAAACTAAGATGACTAATGGCCAGTTACTTAAACATAGATACTCAATAATTGCTAGCACAAATAATGATTGAAACTAAAAAGACTTAGATTAAGAAAAACCAATATGAGTCACATAAGATCCATTAATAACCCTAGCTTAAAGATAATTAGCACATAATAGAAGAAAGAGAATAAGAAACAATCAAACTAATGATATTGGAAGCCATGGTCTTTAATCATATAAGCTCTTGGATGTCTTCTTGTTCCTAAAACCTTAGTTGATTGAATTTTTACTTTTTAAGTGGTTATTATTATTCCCTAAATGTGTTCTTCCTCCATTATTGATAAGGTTTTGCCTCTTTAAATAGTTCTTTTGAGGTATTTACTAGTTAGAAACCTTGGGAAATTGGAAATGGATGAAATTGGGGAAGATTTAAAAATCCCATTTTTTACTTATGATTATGCTTGACATGCTTCTTAGGTGTTGCGATCAATGTTTAACCCCAAATATGGCCAAGTTAGCTTTAATGAAAATCATAAAAGTTGTAGACCTATGTGTTATCTTTCTAATGGCTTTTGAGTGAGCTCATCTAGAGCTTTGTAGAGGGATGCATACCTAAAATACTGAGCAGTACTCAAAACTAGAACTTAGGTTACCTTCTTTTACTCTTTGACTACTTTTCTCCCTTTTAAGCCTACAAAACACAAACTTCCTTTAATCCTTCTCATATGAAAAATTAATATAATATCATCAATATTGAGAATGAATTATTTATGAAATATATATAAATTATGCACCAAACAATGGTATGTATAACTAAGAGGTTGGTTGAATATCCCATTATGTTGGTTGTATAGCCTATGAGTTTATAAGGGATAAGTTTCAAAAAGATTATGCTAGCTAGGTTTTATTAATTGGTTGTGTAACCAAGTAGATGGTTGTACAACCAAATAAAATGGTTGTATAACCATTTAAAAAATGGCTAGAAGAATTTAGCTTTTGAGCTTGGTATGGGGCTTGATCCAAGGCTTCTCAAGGCCTTTGAGCTCTCTGGCAAGTACTAAGTTTGCTTTGCAAGCTTTTCTAATAGGTACCAATGTATCCTTATGTGCCTCTAGTAGCTCTCAAGCAAGTATTGGGTGTCCTAACAGCTTCCTAATAGGTAGTAAGGATCTTAAACACTTTCTAGTAGGTATTAAAGGTCTCAGTAGCTTTCAAATAGTTACTGAAGGTCTTAGCATCTCCCTAGCAGGTATTAAGTTTGCTCTAGCAGTTTTCTAATAGGTACCAGGGTGTTTTGCATGTTTACAACATCTTTCTTATAGCTACTAATGTTATTGAATCTATTGGAAGTGTTCTAACTCTTCTGATAGGGGGATCTGGCTTAAAAGTCTTTTTGGGAATAATTCTATATTGGATTCATTGTTCTATGTGCCAAGGTGGTATCTTGTACTATAGTAGCCCTTCTGGCCTTTTTAGGAATGAATCCTTGTGATAACGTCATTTCCACTATCTTGAAAGTGCATTTATGCTTAGAAGCCCTTCTTGCATCCTAATGAGGGTTAATTCTGACATTTTAGGGGTAAATTGGTAATTTGACAGTCAATATAGAGGTCAAAGCTATTTTAAATGCATTAGTGTTGAAAGGTAGTGTGGTAATTTCACCTTGAACATTCTTTTTCTTCCTTTTTCTTCTTCTGCCAACTTTTAATGGTTTGTATAAACATGTTACTTGTCTAAACAACCAACTTAATGGAGTCCATACATTGAAGTGGACTAATAGCTATTTTGCCCATAGGAAAACGTATTAGTTATCTGTATAGACAAGGTTTATATGTACAAATAACCCCTCTTATATAAGGGCTATTAGCTGTTTTAAGGCTCATTTTTACTTCTCATCTACTTATCTCTTCTTTCTCTCATTAAGATTCTCTTTGAGTCTTATTTGTGTTTTTCCTCTACTTCCCCTCTTAAGGTTTCTTTTGCTTTCCAAATTTTTCATGATGGCTGACTTTGATGATCTGATGTTTGGCACTACCATAGATTTTTCTTAGAGTGATGTGGTTGTCCATGATGCGATGGTATAGAGGAAGGTTGCCTAAGGCTTCTTCAGAGTTTCTCCCTTGGCACCCACAACACTAAAGATCATGTCAAAGGGTTTTGAGATGTGTCACAAGGTTCTAATGGTGTATGACCTATACTACTACTTAGCTAGCATGGCCCTTGGCATGGTAGGTTTTCCTTCATATTTCAAATTTTTTTTATTTTTCTCACTTTTAGCACTATAGATTTTAGGCACTACCCCTGAATTTCATTTTGCATACAAACACTAGGTTAGCTTAAATATATTAAGAACAAGACATAGGACACTTACTCTTTAAATTTTAGGATTTTTTTCATTAACTACCAATTAATTACTTGTCTCGATTTTTGCGTGCTTGTGTTGATCTCTAGAAATTTCAGTAAAAATTATCAAAATTAATTTATAGAATACCTCATAAGGAATTGAAACACATACTTATAGGCCAAAATAATTTATCAATTATTGTAATTTATTATTCTATGAATTTTTTATTGATTTGGAATTGGATTGTGTTAACCTTACAAATCTCGTACGCATAATTACTAAATCAAGTCTAACATTTTTGTGGAATTTTTCAAGAAAATTGATTTTTATAATTTTCCAGGAAATTTCACAAAGTATTCTTTACCTTTTAATTTTATTAGACTTCATAAAATATTGACATAAAGAAGAATATGAAATATATTTTTTCTTGAGATTGTGTATTTTTTTATTCCTGAGATTATTACTTGGATTATGCTATTTTGTACTAGCTTGCTCAAATAATCATCATCCTTCGATTTGTATGTTTGTTTGCGACTTTTGTTACTTATTTGATCCTTCGCTTCCTTATTATGCATGTGTTGCTTGTTTTATTATGTAAGAATTTTGAGATTTTGTCTCCTATCACTTGTAAGGTGATGTCCCTTTCAATAATGGAGGTGCAACTATTTCCCCAATCAAGTTCTAGTTTATGGAGTTGCATCCCTATGCCATCACTCATCTATAGGAGATTAGTCTTTTATCTTTCTTTCTAACACTACCGATTAAGGCCCTATGAGGTGACTTTGACCATTATACAAGTGTTGGCTAAGAGATGGATGGACACTACTCACACATTCCAATTTTCACTGATCAAGGAGGTGACAATTATGCTCAAGGATTTTCACATATCTAACTAGGTTCCACATTTTTAAGATCTTCTTCCCTATTGACACTAGGGTGTACTACATGGTGTTATAGTGAACTACACGTGTCATCTCTTTGGTTATGTTCCCCAGACTAAGGGGAGTCTAACTTTGAATGAGCAAGCTTGAAGACGACCATTTTATTTGCTATAAATGATAACCCACCAGAGGTGGTCGACAAGGTGGCTCGTTGCTTTATGCTTTATAGCTTATTAGGGACGCTATGCATGAAGCCTTTGGATATGGTGGAGATCTATCTATTGCCCATGATTTAGGACATAATGCTTATGCATCACTTTAATTGAGGGTCTACTATACTGGCATACTTATACCACTTCATGGACTAGTGTAATAGAGGTCTGTCATACATGGGCAATGCTTAGCGCATGCTCATCGTAAGCGACTCTCTACATCTCTTTATGTCATTTCCTTATTTGCCCCTTTTAATAGTCTTTGGACTAACATCGTGTTTTCTTGACATGGCTTAGGCCGTGGAGTTAGGACTGCAGGTGGGTGGAAAACCTTTACTAGATTTATGTGAGTACTATCCATGATTCAACAAGTGGGGCTTTGCTTACCAACGGGGAGTCATCGATCAAGGTTAAGTGCAATCATCTAAACTCCATCACATTGGAGAAGGTATCCATATCCTACAAAGTTCAGTGATTAGCTCTTTGCATTACTCATTAATATTGGTCTTATACTTACAATAATAAATTATAGTCTTCTATTTCTTTTATAGTTGCACTTGGACTAAAGGGAGCCTACATGGCATCCTAAAGTGGTCAAGACTAAGGATTGCTCTTACTAGTGGCATGTGTTGGTAAGGCCCTTATTGCAAGAGTGGTACATCAAGGAATGAGTTATTCTATAGCGCAAAAGGTTTGGATGCTCGACATGTGCCTCAGCACCCACCTTTTAACATGTTTTAGGTAGCAGATCAAAAGAGTGAGAAGTTCTAACATGCTTGGAGGTTCATACTTAGTGATCAATTGGTCATAAGTAGTATTCCCTATAGGGCTTGGATGGTTGGAGCACTTCTCAGGATGATCCCCATGGTTAAGGTGATGATCCCACATTCCCATGTCATGAGGCATATGAGGGGATACTTTTAACTTGAGGGACCCGAGGGATGATGTCACACTCTAAGGGAAGGTATTTAGAGCTTGCACTTATTGTGTGAGGCTGTAAAATGGCTCGTAATTCTAGAATAGAAGGGCAAGAGCTAGTAATGGTAAGGGAGCTCAATCTCTTCCCTGAAAGCATGGTTGCATCACGCATAACATCTTTAACTAGGTTGATAATGACTAGACATCACTTGATTACCTTACATGTTTGAGCTTATCGATACCACCCATGTAACTTTTTTTTAAAAATTTTCTTCACTCTTTTATGTACTTTACTTGTGCTTGATTGTATGTCACTAAAATGATATTTCTTTCACAAACCCCTCACATACAAGCATAGGCATTGATAAGCCTAGTTGCTGCTATTAAGAGGATGATGACATAGCAAACTCAAGAGGCCTAGGTTAGTAATAAAATGCAAATTATATATGCATACTCATTGTTGTGCTTAGGTGTGTTTTGCCTTTTATACCTTATACATCTTGCAAGAGACGGTCTAGTACTTAACTGGGGGGATGTGGAACATAAAGTAGAGTTTGGCAATAGTTGAGGCTCAGATCGAGCAGATGGCACCATTAACATCCTCAAATTTTGATGTGTATGTCACTTTAGAGGGAGAGGAGGAGACTACTTATGGGAGAAAGGAGGATTAAGTTGCGTAACATTCCTTTAGTTTTAGGATTTTTATTTTTGTTCTTTTACATATATTACCTAAATAAGGATGATATTTTTAATACTATAGGATAACTTTTTAGGCAATTTGAAATGCCTTTTCTCTTATGGATGCTTGTTTAGATGGATTGGATTTTTAAGATACAACTTGAGGTGATTCTACCTCTTTTTTTATGAGACTTTGAAATTCCTTCAATATAGATGCATAATTTGATTTAGGCCCTGAGTTCATTCTCTAAATGTGTGGTTGTATTATTTTTGCTTATTCCCATATGTACACGCTCCTTAGAATAGGTTTGGGACAATCCAAAAGCTTAAAATGCAAGAGAGATTTTGTTAGAAATTTCTCAAGAAATGTGGGTTGTACATACTAGAGAGCTTGTTTACACAAACCATTAATTGTTTGTATAGACATCTTTATTTGTCTGTATAGCCATGTACTATTGGACTTAGCTATCATGGACTATTCACCTTTTCTTTATTTTATAAATACCCTCTACTTGATTTTCACACCTGGATTTATCATTTTTTTCCTTTTTGAACATGGCTAAGGCATTTTTAAAGTCTCTCCTACTCCAAAGTTGGTCTGGTCCATCTTGAGCAAGTTTTAAAGCCCTTTAATATCTTTTCATGGTTTGACTCAACTTGGATTTTCTTTGAGCTGCTTATGGTTTACGGGATGCTATTGGCCATTCTTTTCTTTTTGAGAACACTAAGATCTAGCCCCTATTAAAAGAATTTAGTGCCATCCATGACCATTAGATCATGGGTATTGATTATATTATCTTACTACATCCAAATTACTTACATGTTGGAAAGATGATGAAGTTTTTTGATTTACTTTATGATAAGGTATCTTTATACACCTTATGTGAGAAGAAGATTTGCATGTCTCCCTTTCTCTCCATTATCCTTTTAGAGGCCATGCCCAAGCAGCACAAGCCCAGTTATGGCCAACCATCTTAATGGAAGGGCTTATACTATATAAGGATGATGAAGAAGTATACTTGTAGATCTTACCTCTTACTAAAGAGATTTAAAGACACCCATACCTATAATTCTTGGCAAAACTATTAAAGGTTTAGGTAAAGTGTCACTTGGTATCAACAGTTCTTTCTTTAAAATCCCATTTTCTATTTCAAGTGTGATCCTTTTTCTTATAGCCTTTTATTTTTTATTTTATTTATTTTATTGGTATTTTTATTTTATCATTCTAACTTTTGCTTGGACTGCCTATGTGGATTTTCAATACAGCGAGCTACTCATTCTTGCTTAGCTCGCCTTTTTAGATTTTTAATCAATTGATCTCTCTTTTTTTTTTTTTTTTTATATATGGTTATAATAGAATTTGGGCTTGTTGACTACTCTAACTATGAATGTGAGGCGTTATTTCTCATAGCATCATCTAAACCATTATTTGTCAAGGCCTACTAACATAAAAATAGAATGGGCTTAATGACTATTGTACATCAATGATTATGATATCCATTAGACCTTTCCCTAGTAGAGGCTTAACGAGGTTACCTTGAGGACTTATGTAGACTAGATGATCTTTCCCACTTTAGCATTAACCACCTTTTATAATTCATCTAGAATCCATTGTCAATTTGGATTCATATAGGATATAGTGGGTTTTCTTTCATCCTTCACAAAGGGACTTCTGACCCACTGCTTTCTAAATAAAGTTGAGGTTACCTAGCTAAACAACTATATCTACCATATATTTTGAATCAAGGCTTTTACTTCAGAGTATACTAAACTCGATGTTTGGTTATGTCAGTTTACAACATATGCTAAGACCCATTGAGCATTCACAACATCAAATAAGCACATGGAAAATAACTTCTTATATTTCATTTTAGTTTAAAGAAATGTTTGACAAAAGACTGCTTTAATTATTTAAATGTATCCTTTTTAGAATTATGCATAATCATGAACCATTACATTTTGAATATTACATATTAATTAAATGCATGGTCACTATTTTTAATAATGTCACATTGGATCATCTAACTATCTTGCTCAACACCTTCATCTTGTTGATTCCCTATTCTTCACTTTTGTCCTTTGGTTATAGTCATTTACTCTATTGTCCTACTGTGGGCTTTCCCAATGGTCATTCTTTCTCTTTCAAATTTTGTCTTATTGACATTTATTTATGTCTTAATTTTTGCCTAAGTGGCCCTTTCAAATTTTTGACTTAGTGGACTACCCTTTTTTCTTTTATTTTTCTTTTTTTACTTTAATTTTTGCCCAAGCCACCCTTTCGAGTTTTCAATGTAGCAAGCTTACTTACTTTTCTCACTACCTTGCATGAAGTAATTCTTCAACTTGTCTAAGTTCATAGGCTCAAAAAACTCATTTCCATCCATGTCTAATTACTTCACAACACCACCTAAATAAATTTGTTTGACCACATAGAGACCTTCCTAATTTGACTTGAGCTTTTCTCAAAGATCTTGAACTTGTGATTGGATTGCCTTTAACACTAGATCACCGACTCTTATCATGCTTGCCTTGACCCTTTTGTTAAAAGTGTGTGCCTCCCTGTCTAGTATGATAAGATGTGACAGATAGCCTTAAACCTCTTATAATCCAGCAAGACCAATTGTTCGAATCAACTTTCCACCCACTAATACTCAAGAATCTGTATTTCAACTAATACCCATAGGGACTTCATCTCTATCTTGATTGGTAGCATTACCTTTATCCCATATACCAAGGAGTATGGCATCATTTATATTGACGTTCTAGCTGTGGTTTGATACCTCTATAATGTAAAGGGCAACTTTTTTTTAGCAATACTTATAATTTTCCACTCTTTTGACAAGGATGCTTTTGACATTCTTATTTGTTGTATCAACTAACCCCATTAGGTTATGGTCAGTAAGGTAATGACTTATGATGCATTACTTTGTATTTTTCTAAAATAGTCCTGACCTCAGCCAAAAAGTGTACTCCATTATTTGTCACGATGTGATGTGGTTCACCATAATGACAAATGAGATTCTTCTATATAAATCGAGTTATCTGTTTTGCCCCTAACTTACCTAAGTCCTCAGCTTTCACCCACTTCAAAAAGTAGTCCACTGTTACTATGATGTATTTATGCCCCTAATAAAAATTGGTCTAATTTCTCTAATCATGTCAATATCCCAAGTTGCAAGTGGCCATGGTGAAGTCAAATTTTATAATTCCATTAGAGGCAGATGATTGAGGCTACCATGAATCTTACATTGAGGCTACCATGAATCTTACACCTATGACAATTATAGGCCATTTGAATGCAGTCATGCTCTTTGGTTGTCAAATAATAACCCATCCCTAATATTTTCCTATCCAAGGCTTTTCCATTTATGTGGGGGTACAAATCCCCTCGTGAACTTCTTCCATGACCTTACTCGCTTCTTCTTCTATTAGACATCTCAAGTGAACACCATTCGACATCCGCTTGTACATCATGTCGTTATATTTGTAAACTAAGACACTAGCTTTGAATCACATCCTTATCCCTCTTTCCATCCCCCTCAGGGTACTCTTTGATTTTTAAGTACCACTACACATCTTAGTACCATGGATGATTTTCTGCTAACACTTGCATCACACCTTCATCCATGCAGCTTATCATTGTTGACCTACGTGTGATTAATGGCTTCATTGGATCCTCTTTGGCCCATCCCATATAGAGACCAAAATGGCTAAGGCATCATCTATTGCATTCGCCTCTCATAACAAATGGTGAAATATGATCCTTTGAAAGTTATAGGTAAGTTTTTATAAATGTTCTAAATATGGACTTAGACACTCTTGCTTCAAGTCCGATTCATTAATTACTTGAGAGATAACTAATAATGAATCCCTAAAAACTTTAACTTTCCTTAACCTCATCTGCAACAAAGATTCCCAACCTAACTGCACAAGCTTCATACACAGTAGTATTATTAGTCACCATAAAGTCTAGTTTCTTTGGCATTGGCAAGAGCTCTCCCTCTAGTGATAGCAAAAATTATGCCCATGCCCGCTCCTTTCTTATTCACCACTCTATTAAAGTACATCCACCAACTATGAGGCTTAATTACTCCTATTCCTAGATTTGGAAATTAGGGTAGTTCAGCTCCTTCCTTTTTAAGACTTCTTAAGCCAAATATTCAAGAATTGCTTAGCCCTTTATCACCTTTTTAGTTACATATTTGATGTCAAATTTTGTCGGCAGTAATAGCCATTTTGCTAATTTATAGTCAAGGAAGGAGCTTTATGTAAATAGTTGACTAGGTCAAGCTTTGAACAACTTTGACAAAGTATGATTATAAATAATGCCTTAAATTCTTTGTGGCCTAAACTAATGCCAAATACATTTTCTCTATTTGATTATACCTCTGTTTATAAAGAATTAACTTCTTGCTAAGATAGTACATGATATGTTCATTCCCTACTTCATCTTCTTGCGCCATCATTGCCCCTACAAAACTCTCTTGCACTATTAAATACAAAATTAATAGCTTTTATAGCTTTAGGGGTTTTAGTATTGGTGGGTTAGTTAAATACTTCGTTATCTTCTCAAAAGCCTTCTTATGCTCTTATTTCATTTCATCGGCTGGTCCTTCCTTAATAGTTTAAAGATTGGCTTGCAAATGAGAGTGAGTCTTATTATGAACTTGCTAATATATTGGAGACGACCTAAGAAACCTCGAACTTCCTTCTCTACCTTAAGTGAAGGCATATCTTGGATGGCTTTTACCTTGTCACAATCCATCTTTATGCCCTTTTTGCTTATGAACACACATTTTTTAGGAATTAACCTTAAGGTATATTGATCAACCCTCTTTAAGAACTTCTCTAAGGCTTCAAAATGTCTTTACATCATCTTAGACTTCACCATCATATCATCCGCATGCACTTCTACTTTTATGGATCAAATCATAGAATAGATTGATCACCATTTGCTAGTATGTTGCTCTTGCATTTTTTTAAATTCAAATGGCATTACCTTGTAATAATACGTCCCCCACTCTATAATGAAAGCTATTTCACCTTATTTGTAATTGCTATGAGGATTTTATTATAGCCTGAGAATCCATCCATAAAAAAAAATACATAACACATGTTGTAACAATGTGCACCAACACGTCAATATAGGGTAAAAGGAAATCATCTTTGAGGCAAGCTTTTGCTCAGGTCCTTATAATCAACACATATCCTTTATGTCTCATCCTTGTTTAGTACTTGTACTATATTGGCTAGTCATTCAAGGTAGGTAATTATCTTTAAAAACTAGGATTTCAACTGCTTTACTACATCCTCTTTAACCAGCTAAGCCCATTTGAGTCTCATGTTTCTAAGCTTTTGCTCTACTAGCCTCATATATAGGTAAGTCAGAATTCTATGCTCAATTATCCATCGATCAACCCCTTTCATATCCTCATACATCTAAGCAAAGACCCTCAGATATTTCTAGAGTAACTATTCAAAATTTCACCATTCTTATACTATGTTATCATTGGCAATAAGTAAGATCTTTGGATTTCCCTTTGTGCCAAAATTAAATGCAGTGGTACACATAGAATTAATATTAAATATGCTCATGAAATGATACATGCTATGCACACTAGCACTAGGGAACACATCAAACAATTAAGCAAATTCATCATTCATTGCCTTAAACTTTGAAATAAATACATCATCATCTTCTTTTGGCAAATCAGTTAGAGTCTCTTCAACATCAGTCTTCTTTTCCACCTCATCTTTCTTCTTATTAGTTACCCTAATAGTAGCATTTAGATCACCCACCTATTCATAACTCACTTTGGTCTTGATTTCTATACCAGCTAGAACTTTCACTACTTCCTTAGAATCTTACTTCATTTCATCTTCTCTCAACTCAATCTTCTTAAAAGTTTATCATAGTATCACCCCATCTGACTTAATATGATCAATTTGCATTTCAACACCACTTCCTACATCTTCAATAAAGTTGATAATCATATATTTAATGTTCGCTAATCTCAATTCGATGTATGTTTCTTTAGTTAACTTATATAACCCATATATCCGCATTCTAGATCTGTAAGGGGGCACATCCTGATTCACCAAATCAAATTGCTTCTTCGTGGGGACTTTACCCATTGCCTAGAATTATTGATCTAGTAGGTACTGCTCATGTTCTTCTTTAGACATTTTAAACTTATCATTTCATGACCTAGTGCTCTATGGTTGTATAGGACTATGAATTGATCTAACTCTAGGGCACTCTCCACTTTTACGACCAACTTTCCTTTCTTTTTCTTTTTCTTCTTATCTTCCTCATCCAACAAATCCTGGTAATTCTGATAGCTTATTTCTCTAACTCCTATTTAAAAGAACACCTTCTCAAGATCACCCATGGTATCGTTATCATCAATTTCTCATATCCTTTGGTAGTTTCTATCTCAATCTCTCTAATTACCTCTCATTCTTTCACAAAGAAATCAGCTAGGGCGCCATGCAAATCCCTTCCTTCCAACTTTGTTCTTTTCCCATAGTAACCAATTCCCTTTTTAGTAGTCTAAATTGAAATTTTTAGAAACTCTAACACACTTATAAAATTATTTCCAAATCCTTAAGCTTGCAAAAAATTCATACTCTTCATGATACCCATCACTTTCAGGTCAACCCAGTTATCTATAACCTTTACAACCCAAAAGCCTCTAAGATATGGGATAGCCACACTTAATGTTGACATAATTTATCCAATTTTTGCATAGATTATCATTATTTCCCCTTTGTAAGGCATCTTGACCTTTTGATGCACTGTAGATGGCATTCCCCCTAACATGGCCTTCCCAATAGTAATGAAAATGTGATCAGTGATAGGGATGTCCAACACTATAAATTCCACAACTATCTTTATAACCTCAATTTGTACCACAGTGTTGGATACTTTAATAGTTGGCCTTCTACTATCATCATTGGCCTAAATGATGTTATCTGAAGCCTCTATTTCTTTCTCTGATACCTTAAACATGAGTAGTAGTTTTAGAGGGTAGATATAAATCGCAGATCCATCATTGACCATCACACATGGTGTTCCTCTCCCTTTCACTTTAGCTTTTATGAACAAAACCAAGTTATGGTCCCTTCCTTCCAGTGGCAAATCCTCATTAGAGAAGATCTTTACTATGTTGGTGACCAAAGCAGTAAAATCATTAGTGTATCTTCCTTAGAGATTATTAAACTTGATAATGCTTCAACAGTAGCCCTTTTACGCTCTTAAGAAGTGATAACTCCCATACACTAATTTAGGCTAGCATCATCATTAACTACATCAAAATAGGGTTATTATCCACTTTTTCCTTCACCACAACCTTTTCTTTTCTTCTTTCTCAATCCTTAGTTCCTTTAGGGCTTATTTGTCAAGATAATACTTTCCACTTTGAGTCATATGGCTCACTTGTTCTCTTCATTTTTTTCATCACTCTCTACCCATAACGTAATCATTTTCTCTTTGTTCACCTCTTATGTCACCTCATCTAAACTTTCCTATGGATTAATGGCGTAAACAATAACTGCAGTCCTTATAAGAGTCACGTCCTCAGGAATCTCAAAGTTAATTATAAAGGTTCCTTAGTTCGAAGACAACACATTGCAATAGGGGATTCCTCCTTATGCTCAATCTTCCTGAATTCAGTGGAATAATGGTTTTGTTATCGATGAGATCCTAAATGTCATGCATCAATCTATAATTGTCATTTATGTTATGTCCTACTTCTTGATGGAAAACACAATAGGAATTTGCATCATATCCCCTTGGCACTAGATTAGGAGGTGGCCTTAGCACTAGTGGTTCCAATACTCCCTTTTTTTACAACCTCTTAAATTCCTTAGGTATAGGCATTTGCAAATTAGTGAATGGTCACATGACTCTCACTAAATTTATATCCACTGCCTTATTTCCTTCTTCTTGAGCTTGAGACAACATGCCTCGACTTTTGCCATATTGCCTCTTAAATTCAAACTTTAATTCTTTAGCCTGTAGAACAACTTCTCTAAGAACTTTAAAACTCTTTACCAACATGCCTTTAATTCTAGTTTCTATTCCTAGTAATGCCCCCTTGATGATCATCCTCACTTGTTCCCTTTTTGTTGATCTAGTAATTGCTTCAAAAGCAAACTACTTCCATATCCAAATATAGTCATTGAAGCTTTTCAATAGTTTTTTACTTTAATGACTTTAGGTCTTGTAAGGTAACCTCTAGTACAGAGTTGTAAGCATAGTGTTTTTCAAAAGACTATCAATTCTTTTCAACTTCCCCTAACAGTCTAAGGCAAATTGTAATACACAATTTTGAAAACCTTACCCTTCTAGTGATAATTCAAATAACTCAAGCATGGTATACATAGGAACCCCAAATATCTTCATTATCAACACATAAGAGTCGATATGTTTGGTGGCATCTTGAGTTCCAGTAAACTTATGAAGCTCTAGCATTCAAAATTTGGTGAGAAGCTTCTCAAACTTACAGGCAACTAACTCCTCAATGTCAGTCCCCCTTTTTAGTCACTTTGTACCAAGTGTCTTTTGGATCTTCTCAAGTTATGTAGCAGGATCACAAGCTGAGCACTCTTTTATTCATTCTCCATAAGCTTATCAAGGCTTGTAATAGTGCTTTCTACTTTTATAGCTAGTTTACTTTCATCATACTCTACCCTAAATAGATCATCATCAATTACCACAAGTTGAGGTACCTCTATGGGCACTTTCCCTTTATTAATATTATTAGTAGATGCATTTGCTTTCTTTAAGATTTCATTAAGGCAATTGTTCACCTCTTTGGCAATTCTTTTCTTTATGGTACAACTCATTTAAACCCTTATTCTATTTATGACTTTAGGTGGTAGAGTTGGTTCCATGATAAACTATAACCTCTATATGAAGCAAAATATCTTATTCTTCCTAGCTAGTTGATTCTGCCTTATCATCCACGAGGGTTTGGATAAAACTATGATGGTTATAAAACAAAGGTTATTCACATAATGCATGAATGAGATAAATAATATACATTATCCCTTTTGCACCAAAAAGGAGGGGTTGAATTTATAGGAAATTTAAATTTGTGGAGGAAGTGTAAATAATTAAAAGTAAGAAAAGTAGTAGGAAAAGAATAAACATAAGCAGTAGGAAAAGAATAAACATAAGCAATTTATAGTGGTTCAGGTATTAACCAATCCTACATCCCCTCCCTAATTCTCCAATTAAGTATTTCACTAACTCTCAATGATGTTTTACATGCTCACACCTAACTTAGTGTTTAGGCTCACACCAAACCAAATTGCAATTATGTTTCAGGCTTACACATAACCTTACATAAGAGTTTTATCACTTAAGCTCACTTTAAAACCCACTCATAAGTGTTTAAGGCTAACACATAACCTTTAACAACCCAAAGTACAAAGAGTAAGTAAGTTAAGGAGTTGACAAATTAAATTACAAGAGTTTAGTCATAATTAAATGTTATCCTCTTGCATTTAAAGACATTTGGTAGGGTATTTATAGGTTTCAACCACCAAATAGTCCTTATAAATGAAACTATATCTTGCGAACTACATTTCACTCCGCATTTCGCTCCATTGCAGTCGAGATTATCAAATATGCCTTATTGCTAGTGACACTTAACGTTCTATCATTAGTTCTTTAAAAAACTAATCATTGGTATAGTCCAACAAGTATCAAAAGTCATTGTTGTGATTTTTTATTTCTCCCCACTACCTCCACAGTGCCTGTAGATGGAATTTTTATGTTCCAAGTTTTAGGTAGATCGTAGTCGTTATCAAAATGTAGATGCCATAAATTTTGAACATCAAACGACTCTTTAACATAATGTCTTGGCTTGGTTGACCATCTGGAGTCCATCTTTGATCATTTCAAGATAGTTTTCAAAACCCAAGCCATGATAGGAACTATGAATTAGGCTAGAGACTTTGTTCCCAAATTTGCTTGAGACAATAATCACGACCTTCAAGTCTTGGTCGTGACTTAAGAGACATTTTAACACTTTGGGCATTTTGCTTCCAGTCACTTCCATTCTACTTCTAAGGTATTCCTAACTTAATTTATACATGGATAACACATAGAAATGATGTTATAATCTTTTAATCTATATTGTCAAGATCAAAATAAAACTTTAACTTAGGTTTGACCAATCTACTCCAATAATGCATGTACGCATGAAATGCACATATTATTGTGAAAGATCCTTCCAACCTTATTTCTTCCACATGAGGTCTAGTGGCTCTTTCTAAGGTTGGTCTTATTCTTCTACCAACATGAGGTAGAGAATGCATGTGGTCACTTAGGATTAAGAAGGGTTGAAATTTTAAAAGAACACACATACATGCAATCTAGAGGAAAGAAATAGATAATTAAATATAAAAGAGACCTCTTTGCATTAATTGAGGAAGATTGAAAAGTAAGTGACAGATCCCTTTAACAAGGAAAGTAAGGGATGTATCTGAACATTTACACAAGAGTTCTTTACATGGTAGGGTAGCAAAATATAATAATATTTACATTAAGGTAATTACATTGAAGGGGAGCTAGGTAACATTGTATTTACATGAGGGAGACCTAACCATGTTCTTTAAGGACTTCGACCCTTCTTTTTAGAAAGAAAAGCAAACCAAATTTTTCCTATTCTAAGGCGTTATTAGCTCTTATATGTGTCTAAAGGTTGAGATGGTTGTTGTAATTTATGGCTCCCATAAACTTAGGGGACGGTTGTCATAAAACCACCATTTGATATACCTTAAGGTACTTAGCCCACGAACGGAGCTTAAGTCTTAAGCTTAAAGAATTCATTGGTTTGTCTAAGGGTAGACCTAGTGTATATGGTGAAGTGTGGAGACTACATGGATGCAATGGATTAATTAACAATAAGGTTATTATGGTCAAGAGTGAACTAAGGATAGAACACAAAGTCAATTTTGAGTCCCTAATGGAGCCGCCAATATGAGCGCCCAAAATCGTGGATTAGGGTTGTACTCAAACAAGTGGAATCTTACTTATGACTCCATCCTTTTGTTGATTAATGAGGGATCAAGAGGATATGGCTCATACATTAGTACAACCCTATGGAAATGGCACACATTTGCATCAATGGGGGATTCGATAGGCCTTACATAGGATTTAAAGCCTTTTTCAAATTTTTATGGTCAATAAGGGATCAATAGATTGGCATCATCCCTAATAGAATATAGAGTCACCACTTGACTTTGATCGAGATAAGAATCTAGAAAAGGATAAAATCTAGCATCTAAGTCATTTAGAAGGCTTAATTCATCTTCACCCATTTGAGATTGGGTTCAGAAATCAGTATAACTTGGGGAAGAGGTTAGGCCACCCCAAATTGCTTAGATTTAGATATTCGGCCTTTGAGCATCTTTGGTTCACTTTTTACCATTTTATCCATATTATTAATTTGATTATCACTCTAAAACATGTTCCAAGCATGTTCAATTAAACATGTCATCATCAAGACATCATAATCACATTAAAGGGGATGGAGTCATGCAATTTCAAATGGGGAAGTCATAGGCATCAATCAATCATAATCATGCATAATGGGACTCATCATATCCCCTTCATCACCTATACAAAGAAGACATATGTTAGTTACTACCAAAGAAATGAGGTAGTGAAACTAATGAAGTAAAATAGAGTTCAAGCTAAAGATCTTACCCAATCTCCAAGTCAAGGGAACCTAAGCAAAGTTTAGGTCCAAAGTCAATAACATCCCAACATTACATGAAATGCATATTAGCAATAATAATATCAAATAAAATAACACATGTGAATCATAAGATGTTGAGTATCATAAGCATGAAATGCAAATGCACTTTGGAGGACATTGATGGCCTAGGGAAAACTCTTAACAAGTGGGATTCTAAGGTCATTGAACCTTCATCCTCATTGCTTTTAAAGAGCCAAACACCCGTAAACACCACTAACCATTATGAAGGTTAGGATCTTAGTTTAAAAGAAACTATCCTAAGGCCAAAGACATGTATAGATAATGAAACATGAAATATAACACGATAAGGAGGTCACTAAGTGTTGATCTTTCTCCCCAACTCCAATCATATGGTCACCTAAAATAAGAAGGAATATATAAAATAGGAAACTTGTAACCCTTATTTTAGTAAGAACAAGAGAAATAAATTTCTGAACTTTAAGCCATAAAGGGATAATAAGCTTACGAGGTCATAGGGAGTTGAAATCCTTCTCTCAATCATAATTAAAGCTTACAAAATAGAATACTCAATGTGATGTAAAAGAGTAATGCATAAAAAATCATGGGAAAAAAAAAAGTTAAAATCTTGATCCTAACTCAGTACTTAAGGGAATATGGATCATAAACCATAAGATTTGACTAATATTCTACCATTTAGTACACTAAGAAATCATATAAAGAAAATAATTTGGATGGAGAAGAAAAAAGTTTTCACAAGTTGTCCACAAGTAAAGAGTGTTGTAAAACCAATAAATGCTATGTATAGCCTTTCAGATGGTCTACATAGACTATTACAAATTTGTATGGTCCACTAAAAAAATGGTTTTTTAAAAAAAAAAAGAGAAAAGAAAAATGGGGGAAAAGAGAGAATGGGGAAGGCTAGTAGGATGCTTTTGAATGTTACTTTTGCCCTCAAGGCCATTATAATATGATTAACGCTCTAAACTGTAAGGGTTAAAAAGTAAATAATTATCACTGGACTTAAAGAACCACCTTAGATCTTAGGTTGGGTGTGTTAAGGTTTTAATTTTTATGTCTGGGGGTGTTTGAGCGAAGATTTTGCCAAAGTGACTTTAGAGTTTTCCTAAACCTTCCTCTCTCTCTCTTTATCTAAGTGGGGGTATTTATAGAGTGAGAGGGGTACACTATAGCTAGAATAGCTATAGTTGTACTTCATTCATGACCCATAATAAACAAAGGTTATGAAACTTCTAGAATGAGGGTTATATAATGGTTTGTACAACCTAAAGGTTTGTTGTATATCCTAAAGGTTTATAAGGGATAAGGCTCTAAAAGATTCTACAATCTAGGGTTTGTTACTTGGCTATGTAGCTAGGTAAATGGTTGTACAACCTGTTAAAACTTGCTTGGGGAGAATGGTGAACCTAACTTGTTTTGATGATTATAAACACATCTAAAAGCTAAACTTTATCCAAGTTGTTTGTATAAAATCTTGCAGGTATATCAATTTGTTGAACAAAGATGTTTACAGAAAGAGTTATGGTAAAAACTCTAACATTTAAATCCGACAAGTGCTGTCATATTTCAATATGCATTATAACTCTAGTAATAGGCACTTAAGGATCTTAATAGGCATTGAAATGACACCCAAGTATAAGTAAAGTCTTTCAGACCTCTCAATTAGTGTTTTTCTCAAGTACAACAAGAGTTGGATGGCTTAATCATTTGATCTATTCAAGTTGATCTTTGCAATGGGTGTGGCTCTTGACATCTCAATAGGAATTGCATTTTCACAATAGGCATTGTCCAAGTGACGTGATTTGAGAAAAGTTCTCAAGATCTCGAAATAGGCATTAGAGAAGTTCCTAGGAAGAGCTAAGATCTCTGGATCCTCCAACAAGACACTCTAAAAAATACAAAAGGCATTGAGATCCATTGAAATACTCTTAAAAATCCTGAAAAATAATTCATCAATTTCATATCCTCTTAGAAATTTACAATGAGCATTGTTCATATCTCAACAAGAGTTGAAGCTGAATTCCAATAGGCGTTGAGAATTGTCAATAGCCATTGAAGAATTATTGAATAAACAATTGAAAACATCAAAAGAGGAGCGTCTAGGTAAATCTCTCTCGAACAGCTAGTTCTAATGGGTATTTCAATAGCACCAACGATTGTTGAAGTTGTATTTTATTTAAAAATCACTAGATTGATGACATAACACTAGGCATTAAGCATCTACTTTAGTGACATAAAGTCACAGTCTTCTTTCTAACAGCTAGTTTCGTGTCCTTGCCTATAAAAAGACCCTCTCATAGCATAAACAAATAAGAGAAAGAATTTAAAAAATGAGTACTTTTATAGTGAAAGATATCCTTGAATTAAATGGGTGAAACATGAGTGATCTAACTTACAAAAGAAGATCTTTGTCAAAGGTTGTAAAAGTTATCTCTAAAAATAGAGTTTGAAGATCAAGCTTTCAAACTTTCTCGCAAAACTCTCAACCAAATCAAACATACTTTATAAGTGTATTTTGAATTGTTTATTGCTTAAGTGAGGAAGTTTTTCTCAACTTTCTAAATTATAATTTCATTTGAGAAAACCTTTGGTTAGGAGATCTTAAGAAATCTAAAACTATACTCTATGAAAGGTTTAAGCTAGTATCTGTAACCTACTTTGGAAATAACCTTAGTAGTACCCATAAGTTTACTTGTAATAGCTTGATAGTGCTCAAAAACTACTATTATAAATGTAGTTGATAGCACCTACTAGCTATCTAGATAATGAAAGGCTCTAGTGGGAATACTAAAAGAGAGGACGTAGGCAGGTTGTGTCAAACCTGTATAAATTGGTTATCTTGATTCTTCATTATTTTCGCACTTGTTCTTATTTTTTATTACTTTTCATTGCCTTATTCAACCCCCTCTCCCCTCCCCCCTTTCTGGGGTACTAAGGGACAACAATTGGTATCTGAGCTAGTCTCTTCATCAAAGCTTAAGTGTTGAGAGTAAAGATCATGGCAAATTATGACGAATTATAATCAATCCATAAGCCACCTTTCTTCAAAAGAGATGACTATGGGTACTAGAAAAATTGTATAAAGATCTTTCTTGATAGTGAAGCCATAGATCTATGGGACATTGTCAAAGAAAAAAAAGAAGTTCCAACAAAACTAGTAAGAGATGTTTTAGAACCAAAGCCTAAGAGTGAACGGACAGTTAAAGAGAAGAAGGCAAATCTGAAGAATAAAAGAGCAATGCATGTTCTCTTTTGTGTAATCTATAAATTTTAGTATGCTAAGTTGCAAATGTGTACATCAATAAAAGAAATATACGACACTTTGTAAACTCAGCATAAAGGAACCAACAAAGTTAAGAAGAAAAATATACAAAAGCACACATACATGTATAAACATTTATATACCAACCTGGTGAAACCATTACTGAGATGTACAACAAGTTTATTGACACATTGGGTACTCTCAAAACTCTTAAGAAGTCTTATTTCTATGAGGACATGGTAGCAAAGATTCTGAAAACTTTTCCTAAAGATAGGTGGAAGCCTTATCATTGAATGAGCTCATGGGAAAGCTATTTGCCATGAAATCACCCTTGAGCAACCAACTAAAAGTACTAGAGTGAAAAAGAAAGATTTGGCACTAAAAGTCAAATAGGTATGCTCTTAATCCCCATCTATTTTTTATCTGCTAACATCGTCGTCTTCTATTGGTGATGACGATAATAGTGAAGATGAGCACCTTGCCCTCATCACAAATAAAGCAAAGAGATTTCTTTTAAATCAAAAGAACAAAAGGTGGCAAGGAGATATAAGAAGAAAGAGAACAAGAGTTAACTTATTTGCTATGGATTCAATGAGAGAGAGAACATAAAGTTAGATTGTCCCAAGTTGAAAAATAACAAATTTCCTACTAGGAAACACACCTCCAAGAAAGAAAAAGAAGTGTATAAAACTACTAAGGATGACAACAATGACTCTAAACCTGATGAGGAGGAAACTAGAAAGAAGTTGGCCAACCTTTGTCTAATGGCAACTGAGGAAAAATCATATGAGTCATTAAGTAAGCACTCCCCCAACAATGATAACGACAACGATGGTGACCAAGAGGTAAATCCCTTTAATTACAACTCTAGAAATGAATTATACTATATTATCACCAAGCTTACTTAGAAAGTTGAGACTCTCAAGTCTAGCACCTCCTCTCTTAAGAAAGAGAACAAATCTTTAAATGATTGTCCTAAGAGTCAAGAGACTCTGGCTAAGGAGGTTGAGGCTATCATAGATGAGAATTATAAGCTTAAGGATAGCCTCAACAAATTCACTAGAGGAAAGGAAAAGTTAGACTTCATCCTTGAGATTCAAAGAAGCCCATCCATTAAGCATGGATTAGGATATAATGCTTATATTTCTACTGCTCTTTTTACTTCTAAAATAGTCTTTATTGAGGCTAAGGAAGTTAGTATACCTGAACCCATTAGAATGCCAAAAGTTCCTAAAAAGGGAAACTCCAAGATAAATAACACAAAGGCTAAGTCACAACATATTCATACACAACTAAGACATGCTTCTCCTATAGCAAATTATGCCTCTATGTATCATTCATACAAGCCTAAGAGGCAAAGTGACCAAAGGCATAGAAATTGGCATAACCATGGATATAAATACACACCATACAGAATAATTCTTCATATGAGAAACACTTTTAGAAATATGGCTCAAAGGAGTTACAAGTCTCATAAACACTATGTGCATGTTCCACCTAGAAATAAGATAATAGCTCACTTTAATGGTGATTATTTTTACTGTAGTATTTATGGCAACATTGCCTATCATTGCCATTCTACAAGGCATGATGAGCAAATCGCAAGAGCTAACCCCTAAGACCCAATAAGATTTTGGTACCTAAGACTTAATTTTCTTTATTTTATAGATGTGCTTGAAATCCCAAGTTGAAGAGCAAAAGATGTATCTTGACAATGGATGTTCAAAGGACATGATAGGAGAAAAGAAGTTCTTCACACGATTAAAGAAAACTGAAGAACTTAACAATGTATCTTTTGGAGACAATGGAAAAGCTAAAATTATTGGCATAGGTAAAGTCGATAAAGATGTTGATTCACCTATCCTTAATAAAGTATTACTAGCCGATGGATCAAACACAATCAGCTAGTGTGTAAGTCAATTATTTGATAAAGGCCTTAGAGTTATGCTTGAACCATAGACATGTTATCTGTCAAGGATGAGTGATAATAAAATTCTATTCATTGCTAAGAGAATTTACAATGTTTATGTCATTGATTTAAATTCTCTCATTAAGTATAATGCAAAATGTCTAGTATTCATAATGGATGAAGGTAAAACTTAGCATAAGAGTTAGGACATGTTAGCATGGAACTCCTCAATAAGCTAAAAAGAAGAAACTTGGTTGAAGGTCTACCTAAAATCAAGTTTGCAAAGGAAGGAGTTTGTGAAACATATTAAAAGGGACAATAAGTCAAATCTTCATTCAAAGCTAAAACAAGGTAAGTGCTTCTAGACCTTTGCAATTGCTTCATATGGATCTATTTGGACCCATTAGAGTATCTATCTTAGGAGACATGCATTATGCATTTGTCATAGTAGATGATTACTCTATATATAATTGAGTATTATTTTTCCCTCACAAGGATTTTTGTTTTGATGCTTTTAAGACCTATGCCAAGAGAAGTGAATATGAAGGAGAGTTTGAGAATGTTGAGTTTCATACCTTTTATGATGACTATGGTATCTCACACAACTTTTTAACTCCTAAAACACTACAACAGAATGGTGTGGTAGACAGGAAGAATAGAACTTTTCAAGACTTGGTTAGAACCATGTTAAATGAGTATAATATTCTTAAGTATTTTTGGGCTAAAGCTGTAAACACTTCATGTTGAGTCTTAAATAGTCTTAGCGAGACCCTTGTTGAAGAAAACTCTCAATGAGTTATGGAACAATAAAAAGCCCAAAATTACATAATTTAGAGTCTTTGGTTACAAGTGTTTTATTCTAAACATTAAATACAACCTTAGAAAATTTGACTCTAAATTTGGGAAGCTATTAGGATTTTTATTGCATTTGCATCTTACATGAATTTTAAGTTATATCAAATGGATGTCAAAAGTGCTTTTCTTAATGGCTATATCGATAAAGAAGTATATGTTGAACAATCACCTAATTTTGAAAGCCATTGTTTTCTTAACCATGTGTTCAAACTCACTAAAGCACTATATGGCTTGAAGCAAACTCCATGTGCTTGGTATGAGAGGTTGAGCAACTTTCCTTTTAAGAAAGGCTTGTCTAAAGGTTTGGTAGACACAACCCTCTTTTGTAAGGAAAATAATGGAGACTATTATTAGTGCAAATATATATAGATGATATCATATTTAGTGCTACTAATGTGTGCTTATATGAAGATTTCTCTAAAGTTATGAAAAGTGAGTTTGAAATGATCATGATAAGAGAACTCAAATTCTTCCTTAGGATACAAATCAAGCAAGGAAAGGAAGGAATCTTTATCAACCATGCCAAATATATAAAGGAACTAATCAAAAGATTTGGCATGGAAAATAGCAAACCATACAAAACTCCAATGAGTGCCAACATCAAGCTAAATATGGATGAACATGGTAAGACTATAGATTAAAAGCTACATAGAGGTATGATTGGTAGTTTACTCTATCTCATAGCTTCCAGGCCTGATATTATGTTCAGTGTTTCCTTGTGTGTTAGATATTAATCTAATCCTAAGGCGTCTCATTTACATGCCGTGAAACACATACTCAAATATCTTGTTGGTACTCCTAACTTAGGACTTTGGTATCCTAAGAGTTCTTCATTTGAATTGAATGCATTTCTTTATGCTAATTTTGCTTGATGTACCTTAGATAGAAAGAGTACTTCAAGCACATGTCAATTACTTGGTCAATGCTTAGTGTCTTAGAGTAGCAAAAAGCAAAACTTAATTGATTTATCAACTATTGAAAAGTATCTGCCAGCTGGTCTTTATTGTGCTCAAATCCTATGGATGAAGCAATAACTTTTTAATTACAAAGTAATTGTAAATTAAGTCGCCATTAAGTGTGATAACACTAGTGCCATCAATTTGTCTAAGAATCCCATACAACATTCTAAGAGCAAGCATATAGACATTAGACATCATTTTATTAGGGGTCATGATAATAATGAAGATATTGTATTATAATTGGTTAATGCTAACCATCAATCGACAGATGTTTTTACTAAATCTTTTTATGATGAAAAGATGCAATTCATCAAAAGAGAACTTGGTATGATTGATAGAAGTACCTTGGATTAGTTTCAACAGGCTCTTTTTCTTCACCTTTGTCAATCTATGTATGATTAGTGTTGGTTAATACTTGATATGTTACTTGAATTGATTATCATTAAAGTCTTTACACTCAATAACCTAAAGATTTTAATTCTATATAATATTGATCAAAATGTTCATGTATTAATTGAATTCATGACTATATCATTGAGTTTGATAAATAATATTCATCAACTAAGTTTTCAAAATCATTGCATCTTTGAGAATTTTGTTTTAAACTTACTTCTATTTTGAAAAACATAGCCAACACCCATTGTGTGTTTCCCAATGACTGTTGTGTTATTTATGTGTTCCTCATTTTGCTTCTGTTAGTCCCCACAATCATTGTGTATTTCCAATGACCTTTATTCTTCATCTAATGGCTGTTGTGAGCAGCCACCATCATTAGATGAAGAACATTTGCTTGAGCAAACTAATAGTTATGTCCAACAATCGTTGTTCAAATCACAACAATCATTAAACACTCTAAAATGTCATATTTTTAAAATAGGGGAGCTCATTAAACTTCTATATAAACCTCCTCTAATCCTAAAGTCAGTTTATTTTTTTCTTTACTATGTTTTCAACTCTCTCTCCCTCTCTCAAATTGCTACTATTTATTTTTCATACTCACTTGTATCAAACCCCAAACACTTACACAATCAATGGCATCCAAACCAGACTCAACCAAGAGGTACAAGTAATCAGCTCTTAAAAAGCCTCCACTCACTTACTCCAGCTCTAAGACTAATAAGAATCTAGCCTCCATGCTTGCCTGTTGAAGAAATAAATTACAGAACCATCCTCAACACAACAATCATCCAAGATATCAAAACCTGTTTCAAAACCCAAAAAGAAAAGAGAGTATAAAAAGCAAAGCATATTCCTCCCTTGCTTAAACAGTTCCATCTCAAGACTGAAAAAGAGAATGATTTGGCTTTAAAGCTATTAAAGAAGCACCTAAGAGGTGGAAAGTTTCTTCAATTGAGTGATCTTCAAAGATATAGGCTAGTTGAAAAGGTGGATGAACTAATGATCAGGATAGAATGGGGGTTGTTTTGTCACATCAAGGAACCCTCCTACTTAGAACTCACTATGGAGTTCCTCACCACTTTGTAGGTGTTGGTCAGTGACTGTGACATGTATGCGTAGGAAGGCTCAATAAAATTCAGATTATTTGGAAAGAAGTACACCCTAGATATAATGAATTAGCTAAGTATGTCCATGCTACAACGTCTGGATTAATAGAGCCTTATTTAACCATCATGGTTAATGTAAATCAATTTCAGAAGTCTATCATTAATGGAAAGAGCAATTACAATAGCAATAACAGTAAGGCATCAAAAATTAAAAGTCAAGCCTTGAGAATAGCCTATCAATTCATCACGTGGAATATGAATGGGAGAGTTCAATCAAATGGTAATTGCACAATCATTGACCTATTTTATCTTTGATGCATGAAGAATAAATAAAACATCAACACTCTATTATTCTTGATGCAAAGGATAGACAGACAGGTGGACAAAGCCAATGAGTTTGTGATAGGTCACCACATCATAAGAATTACTAAGTATGTGAAAGCCATTCCCCAAACAGAGGATGAACTAGAAGAGAAAAACACTATGTTGGAGAAGTTGCAACATAGTAACACAGTGAATCTATTAGTAAGAAGATGTTTCTTAGCATGGGAATCTTACAAAGATTGGACTCTAGTCTAATTAATAAAGTACCATAAGAAGGAGAAATTTTGTAATAAGAAGAAGAGCATGAGGACATGGAGGAAGTAATAAGAACAGGGGTTGCAATAGTAGAAGGGATTGGAACAAGTGCTCCTGCTCCTGCTACATCTAGTCCATCTCCAACTATCTTTGAGAGAAAGGTTCTTGAGTAATTAGAGACCATTTCTAACGAAATCCAAAGGATTGAATCTTCCACTCTCCTTACACTAAAGAGTGCAAAAAGTTCAAAGGGACATGAAAGACATTAACCAAACTTTGGATTGGATAGTGGAAGGGTTAAACTTGCAACCAGGGATCCAAGTACTCCAACTAAGCCAGATGCAACATGTGAGCCCAAGAAAAAACCTTAAAACTTGTTGCTCAAACCAATTTCCCCACTCCCTCATATTGCATATTTACTTTATTTCATTTCTTTTTTCTTTATTTTTTTCTCAAACAGTTGATGTAATTGACAATAGTTTTAATGCAATAAAATGTTAAATAATTTTTTTTTATATTGTTATTTGATTCCATTTCCTTTGTTATTACTATTCTTATCTATTTCTTTTTTATAATGAAAAAGGGGGAGAAGATAAATAAGAAGGTAATACAATAGAAGGAGAAGGATGATATACCAAATGTAAAGGAAAAGGTAAATATATGTGTAAACAACTTAAAGAAAGCCAAATGTCAAGAACAAGAGAGCAATAACCATTCTCCTTAGTTCCTTATCAAGAAAGGAGATTGATAGAGTTTAAAATTGCCTAACCATACATGGGATATGGAAGGAATTAGAGAACTACCATGAAGGTTTATAAAATATAGTAGGTTGGAGATGTATGTCATGGAGTGGAAACTCTTCATGATGAATGATAATGAAAGCACCACCGATATGACCAATAGACTTCTATCTATTGTCATAGACATGAATAAATTTGGAAGAATTCTCATAAACAATGAGGCAAACATAAAAAAATATTAAATCTCTTCCTCTTAAGAATTTTGGCATAAGAGTATGTAATACTCAAGAATCCAATCTGGAGATTGAAAATGTGCCAATGGATGTCCTTATTGACAAGCTACTCACTCATGTGCTAGCCATAAAAAAGATTGAGGGAATGAAGAAGTTTAAAGGATAAGGTGACAAAAAGGAAAAGGTGGAAAAGAAGACTTTTGCTCTCAAGTCTTCAAGCAAAGATAAGGAGATTGAAGCTGCCTCTAGTGATAGTGATGAAAGTGAAAAGGAGGAAGAAGACAAGCAATGCTTTCAAGGCAGACGAAAGAGCTCATAAAGAGAAGAAAAGATGGGATGAAGTTTAAAAGAGTATCCTCAAACTTCAAAGAAAATAAGAATGATGTCACTTAAGTTGATTGTCGAAAGCAAAGGCACATCAAATCTGATTGCCTCAAATTAAAGAAAAATAAGAAGTGAGACAAGGAAAAGAAGAAAAGCTTCAAAGCTAGTTGGGATGATAGCTCAAATGAGGAAGAAAAAGATAAAGAAGTTGCCAACCTATACTTCATGGCCAATAGGACTCTTCCAATGAGATCACACTATTGTCAAGATTATGATGAGTTAAATGATTTGGATGATAAACTTCTTAAAGCTCTAATCTTGAAATGTGATGAATACAAATCTCAAATGAAAACTTATAAGAAAAAGTTTTGAAAACTTAAGGATGAATTTAAAAGCTTAAATAATCTTGTAAGTGACTTGAGGACTTCTAATGAAGAACTCAAGAAATCTTTAGAAAATCTTTCTAATACTCCATCCTCTCTTGATTCTTTAAGAAAAGAAAATGGCACTTTAAAAAGTGAAGTAATTGAGCTTAGGAACTCCATCTCAATATTTCATAAAACGAAAAAAAGCTTTGGATACTCTCATTATATCTCAGAGACCACCTATAGTAAGACATGTTTAGGCTTTAATAAAGTTTCCTCATATACATCTTCTCCTCTTACATTCATTATAGCATCTACATCTCAAAATTCTAGTACTGAGGTTGTTAGGAAGAAAAGTGCTCTAAGCACTAAACCTAAAAGCAAAGGGAAAGCTCTCTAAGGCTTAAGTGCTAAGCCTCAAAGAGCTAACCATGCATACATGTACTCTAAAAGGCATGTCCAAATAAGCACACACGCAAAAACTTCTTTTATACTTCTCACTTATGCATTTGCTTGCATTCACAAAACCAAAGTGTGAGAAGCCCTCCTACTCATACCAAGGTAACACATAGAAGAAAGACTCATAAGTCTAAACTCAAATGCCACTATTGTATGAAGTATGGATATATCAATAACTTTTGCTACATAAAGAAGGCACACCTCAAATTGGAGGATCCTTTCAAGCCTAACCCCTAATGACCCAAGTATGCTTGGGTACCTAAATA
The DNA here is from genome assembly GCA_949677035.1 of Omphalea diandra. Lineage (NCBI taxonomy): Eukaryota > Viridiplantae > Streptophyta > Magnoliopsida > Malpighiales > Euphorbiaceae > Omphalea > Omphalea diandra. The sequence continues at coordinate 2,818 of CATIWR010261970.1, read as the reverse complement.
AGAGTGAAATGTTTTCTTTTTATAGGAATGTATAGAATCCAACAAAGAGGATAATGATTGCTATGTGGATAGTGGGTGCTCAAAGCATATCACTAAAAATAAAAGGATATTCATAGCCATTAAGGAAAAAGATGGTGGTAATGTCACATTTGGGAATAGTGTTAAGGGTAAGGTAATTGGCACTGGAATTATTAATAAGAAAGGTTGCTTTATCATTGATAATGTTCTTTTAATCAAGGGATTCAAACATAATCTATTAAGTGTAAGTCAACTATGTGATAAAGGTAATAAAATCACCTTTAACCCTAAAGAATGTCGGATTACCACCTTAGTGGATAAGAAGGTAGTCATTAAAGGTGAAAGGAGAGACAATACCTACATAATTAACTTAGACAATTTGGGTAAGCAATCCTTTAAGTGTATTATTTCCATTAGCAATGAGTCTTGGCTTTGGCATAAAAGACTTTGACATGTTAGCATGAAGCTTCTATAAAGTTTTTCAAACGGAGAGCCAATAGAAGGTCTTTTAAAGCTGAAGTTCACAAAGGACAAGACATATGAACCTTGTTAAATAGGGAAGAACATTAAGCATCCTATAAAGCAAACAATGTTGTAAGTACTTTTAGACCACTTCAACTTATTCATATATAATTAGTGGTCTTACTAGGAATGCTAGTCTTAGCGAAAAGCATTATGCATTTGTGCTAGTTTATGATTACTATAAGTTCACTTGGGCCTCCTTTCTTACTCATAAGAGTGATACTTTTCATGCTTTCAAATATTTTGCTAAAAGAGTTCAAAATGAAAAATTTTACTTCATTTCCTATATTAGAAGTGACTAAGGAAAAGAATTTCAAAATGAATCTTTTGAAAACTATTACTTAGAGAATGGGATTTGTCATAATTTTTCTACTCCTAGAACACCATAACAAAATGATGTTGTAGACAGGAAAAATAGAACTTTGGTAGAGATGGCTAAAACTATGCTTAATGAGTATTCCTTACCAAATTACTTTTGGGCCAAAGCCATCAATACCTCATGTTATATTGCAAATCGTGTTTTCAAAAGAATTATTCTAAACAAACCTTTTATGAGCTATGGAATGGAAGAAAACCTAAGATTTTATACCTCAAAGTACTTGCTTGCAAATGCTACATTCTAAATACCAAGGACACCCTTAGAAATTTTGCTTCAAAAATCAATGATGGTATTTTTCTTAGCTACTCCATCACTAACAAAGCCTATAGGATCTTTAACAAAAAAGTCTATAGTGGTTGAAGAGTAAATGAATGTTGTATTTGATGAGTCTAGTAAGCTTGATCTTGGAAAAGGTTCTCTTGTTGATGATTTTATAGGTGAGTTTGAAAAATGGATCTTAATTCAACTCTTAAGGAAAATGTCATTGATCTTGAAGATCATGAGCCATTTTAAAAAGTGGAACAAGTTTAACCCTAATAAATGAGAACGAACAAAAGGAGAACCAAGCTCAAGGACTTCTCAAGAATTGGAGATACTCTAAGGATCACCTAAAGGATCTCATCATTAGTGAGACATCAAGGGGAGTAAGTACTAGAGCTTAATTGCATGAGTTATATAATAATCTTGCTTTTGTTTCTCAAATTAAGCCAAAATCAATTAATGAGGCTCTTGATGATGAAATTTAGGTAATTGTTATGCAAGAGGAACTCAACCAATTTGAGAGAAACAAAGTTTAAAACTTATTCCTAGGCCTAAAGAACATCTTATTGTAGGTTGCAAATGGGTGTTTAGGAATAAGTTAGATGAGTAAGGTTTTATCATATGAAACAAAGATAGATTAGTTGCTAAGGGTTAGAACTAAAATGAAGGCATTGATCATAATGAAACTTGTAACGACCGTATTCATATTTGTTCTAATACCAATAAATGTAACGACCAATTACGTTTACCAATAAATGTAATGACCACTGATACCACTGAATGTTAGCTTCTTCTTTTTTTACCACAATCTGTAATGCTACAATCGGTACCTACCAGAGCACTCAACATCCGAGATTTGCCTGTTGGCCCCGCGATATCATACACACCGGGATTTGCACGTCTGCCCTTCGTATGCTTGAGCCCCCTCTGATACCAAAACTGTAACATCTAAATTCATTTGTCAAACCAATAACTGTGACATCCATTGTCTTCATTTGTAAATTAGCTTTGATACCACAAATTGTAACATCACAATGTGGCTATAGCTGGTTTCTATTAGAGCACTCAACATCCGGGATTTGCCCGTCGGCCCCGCAATGTCATACACACCGGGATTTACACGTCTGCCCCGCGTTTGCTTAAACCCTCTGATACCACCAACTGTAACTATGGTCTTCAGTTGGAAATCATGGCATTTCACGTTTAGAAATGCATACACATTAAGGTTTATTCATCATACATATATAATCCCATATGTATTTAATGTACACATGTGTTAACTAATGTTAGGACCAATGACCATAACTAGTTCCTATCAAATGTATGTACATGATGCAAGGAGAGAGAGTTGGAATTTAGTCGACGACCTGTGTTCCATGTGTCTTTATGCAAGACTTTATGCACTAAAATGTCCAAATTCTATGCTTCAGTATCTAAAAAATAATTGTGATTTGGTGAGTCGCGACTCAGTGAATAAAAACAATAATCAAATTCTCATGGCATAATCTATAATCAAATATCATCAAGATACATTGCAAGTATAACAATTAACTATGCAAGTGCAAATGCAATAGCTTTGTTTTTGTCCTGACCGAGCAAGGCAAACATTGCTCCCGGGATATTCATGTGATTCATGTA